>JAPPVO010000014.1:88664299-88728852 GCA_030407325.1 Camellia japonica | reverse complement strand
AGAGAGGGTGCAACTGAAAGTGGGAGCGGGGCTCTAGAAGCTCTCTCGTCCTCCATGCTGTGGCATACCGAGCTAGCTGTGCGCCTCGGACTGGAAATGCAGCAGGGTACTCTATCTCCTCTTCCGGACAAGTCTGATCATGCCCAAATTGGAGCCCGCAACCGGTCAGCCTTATGGCATGCTTCTCGAAGTGAGCCTCCGGAAAACCGCTCAGGAATAGCAGATGGCCAACACGGTGTCCTAGGCACACCAATGCACATGCAATGCAAAGAGACACATAAGCGAAATCAAAACAGGATATCACGAGTTCGAGTCAAGCTCTCTAAATCCCCAGCGGAGTCGCCAGAAACTGTAACAAGCCCGCGAGAGGATCTCGTAGGGTTACAGTTCGGACCCAATTTGCCACGGTTCTTAATCTTGAACCGAAGAGTCCAAATCCGACAAATCGTTTTGAGAAAAGAGATTTTGAAAGAAGTGCCAACATGGACTGCTTCGCCAGATACAGAGTCGCCACCTAATATTTTTTTATGGGGGAATTTAGGAAACCCTGACTCGGTGCCAAAACCCACGTGTCCGTCATCACCAAAGTTGCCTCGGCTCGAGAACTTGGGTACGATTGGGAAGGTCAGCTATGAGCACCCCCTCTCGCCCGATCCGAAGATCGGCCTCTACTAACCATGATATCCGATTTTGAAAACGTTATGTGTTCTTAATCCAGTTAATTAGCTAAAATTACTATGTGATGCGCACAACACAAAAGTATAGACTAGATCGCCTAATTTGGAACGAAGCATTGCATGTCCGTTTGTTTGGAAAACGCTTTGGAATTTGCTACTCGCAAGTAGGCTAAAATACGGATTTCAATGAATTATTCTAATTCAAACAATCCAACCTTCACCCACAGGCATTCAGGCAATTAATCAAATAAGCATCTAGCCTCATGGTAATCATGCTATCATGTTGACATTCACACTCATGTGAGATGCTAAAGCATAAAGGGCTCACCTAGTACTCCGCGCCAAAACAAGAATAGGTTAGCAATCATGCATGATCCAAGTCCATGTTAAATGCCTAATGCAACGCATACAGAATGTCACTAGAGTAGGCTCGGCTAGTCTATAAATGACATGTGAAAATGCACAAGTAGCATGTATTCAAGTTTAGATTTGAAATACTTATGCAGTTAGCATGATGCGCCGAGCTCGGTGCATGCAATATTGATAAATGGATGCACGCATGTATAGCATAAGGTATGCTAAAATAAATATGCCCTAGTACTAACCATTGAAAACAGGTAAGTAAAAGGGAGAAAGAAGTGGGGGTTGAAAGACATACACACACGCACCCACACTTACTACAAATTTGCCCTTACTCGGAGGGACTGAAAGAACAATACAATTTAACTAACCAACTAGCTAATTAAATATTACAAACCACCTAATTAATTAACACATTAATTAATCCAATTAAGCAGTAAACAGTCTCGGATGAAGACCCAATGCAGTGTGCGCTCGGTTTTGCTCGAAAATTCGCCACCATGCTCACCTCTATTTTCCCCACTCTGCTTCTCTAATGACTGCCAAAGTTATAGGGTTGCTTCTCTGAGTGCTGTGGAACACCACCGGCTGAGGGAATTGGCCACCGGCCATGGATGATGGTCACCGGCCACAAAGTTGTTCCATCGGCCAAAAATGATGGCCGGTCGGCACTGAAGATGGCCGGCCGGCCAAATCTTCCTGCAGAAACTGGTTTGACAGCAGCAGAGGGCAGAACTTGGCATGGCAATGCATTTCAAGCAATGTATGCACCAATCACCCCCCTTATCATATTTATGACTCAAAGGGACATGATCCTCGATTCTCGGACCACCAATCGCGCATTTTCATGCGTGATGGCCCAAAGAATCAAGTGTGCATTTTGATATGGAATGCAATGCAATGCACATAAACAAACCAATGGAACTCAACCTCTATCACAAGCATTTCAAGAGGCCAAGCATGCATGCAAATGGAATGCAACCTAGACATGGAGGCTAAGTATGCAAAATGAGCATGCAAGGCATGTGACAACTATGCTAGTGGCAAACATGCAACAACATGTAAAGTGGACTAAGCATAGGAGCTATACAAAGCAACTTAACCAATGAAATGCATGCCCAAATGCATCATGATTTCAAGCAAGCAATAACATGTAATAGGCCAAGTATGCAACAATGTACAAGGCAAGCATGCTATAACACATGAAGGATGGACTTAGAACAATTTAGGCAACCCTCAAGCAAGCCTAAAACAGTGGCCATAAGCTATGGAAATGGGGCCAAATGCACATACAAGCATGCATGCAAACATGGTCCATTACTTAGGCACAAAGAGCAGCTCTCAAGCACACTTAAAAGAGGCTCAACATGGGTATATGGCATGCATTATAAGCTCTAAAATAACATGGTAAGTGGCTCCAAACCATTGAAATAATGCAAATAATGCACGCTCATGGTTCATGCACTTAAGGCTCACAAGCCAAGAATACAAAGGGCTATACTAAGCTTGCCATGGTCGACCAAAACGACCAAAAACAGAGCTTAAGCACGCTAAAACAAACACAAAAGCTTCACAAAGCTAAGCCAAAAGCATGCTTGAACAAGGGTTAAAACCTAGATGCATGTTAAGGCTACAATATGGCATTACAAGACATGTATGCTAAACAAGCAAGGTGTGTCAAACCAACTGTAACAGAGGCATATTGTGACATAATAAGCATGAAAATCAGCTAAGGCATGGCCAACACACACTTAGACTAGATGCTCCCCCAAGAGGCAAAAAGGGCCCTTTTCAAGGACAACAAGGAGAGGGGGTGGCCCTCTCCTTCCTAGGACCTCGAGGCACCATCCTCCCCGCTGAAATCCCTCAAGATTTTAGTGCTGGGGAAGCCCAAACACAATGGTCCCGGAGCTCAACCAAAATGGCACAAAATGGAGCCTTTCAAGGCTTAAGAGGGGTCAAACAACCCCAAAGCTTAGAACACTCTTAGACAACTATTTAGAGGGCTCAAAAACAGAACTTTTCTATATTATATGTAAAGCTCAAAAATAGTTGTAAGGTAGGCAAAAATACAATGCAAAAATGGGGTATTTAAAGGAGTAAATGCTATTTGACAGATCACTTTGACCATTTTTTTGGTTTTGGTTTTCTACGAAAACAGTTTTGACTAAAATGAGAGTTAGATTAGCATGCTTGTTCAATTTTTGATTTGAAATCATGCAAGTTAGACTATAAGCACTGAAAATTTTCCCGTCTAGGTCCCAGAAATGGTCTAGTTTTGGAAAATGAAATAGTTTTCGAGAAAATAGTCAACCTCAGTAAAAAATTTTAAAAACCATTTTTGCAAATGGTTAATGCTCAACGAGCACGGAACCTACCCTCGAGATGCGCAACCTCGGATCGGAGGCAATGGAAAATTGCCCCTTGCTTGAAAGGGATGCATGGCAACGGAAAGTTGCCCCTTGTTTGGATGATGTCGCAGCATGTTGAAAACCAGTCCTCGTCGGTGATGATTGCAAACGAATTCTCGGACACGGAGAAGACGAAGACGGTGATGGTCTGGACCGATATATGGACACAGTCACTATGACAGCGTTGGAGGCTGGACTTCACGAGGAAGTTTACTGCATAGTTCCGGTTGTCATAACCGAACTATCGAATTCAGAGGAGGCAAAGGTGATCAAAACCATTACATGGACTGAGACGCTATGAAAGTGTTGGGGGCTGGACTTCAAGATGAAGTGGCCTACGTATCCCAAACATGGGAATCAAGCCTTACGTAGTTCCGGTTAAGGTACACTCGGGTATTTTAACCATCACTTTTTAGGCTCTAACTTTTGCCAAGGTGCCCGATGCGGGTTTTCAACCTTGCTAGCTTTTTTTTGTATATATTTTTTGTTGTATTTTTTTCTTTTCTCTTTTTTGTATCTTTTTCTTTTCACTTTTTTTCTTGCCCAAACTTTTGCCTGGATCGCCCTTCCGGGTTTTCAGCCCAGCGAGCCTCTCAAAGGGTAAAAATGTAATGAGCCCATGCCAAATGGTTTTGAGGTTGAAGTCTCTCTATATCCAGGAGGATAGCTGTTACATTGATCTGCAGAAGGATTCATCACGGTTGCTTCACGAGCTTCTTGCGGTGAGATCCGACCTTCTTGATCTGATTTTGGTGCCTCTTGTTCGAGGGCTGCTTCAAATCTGGCCACATGGGCCTCACATGACGGTTGATCGTTGAACACTTTGAATGGGTTCAAGATTCAAAAATAGATGGATTGGATCTTGAGGCTGAGAGCGATCCTAAGCTGCACAATCTCAAGAGCGATTCCACATAGGTCTTCGCCGGGCCACGCAAAACATTTAGTTTTTGAAAATTTTTAAGAAAGCGACAAATCGCTCGCGCTGAAGACAGTATGGAACCAATCTGGATCAAGCTAGGGTCCTTCTCAGTACTCACGCTAACAAGCATGATTTCATTCATTAAGGGCTTAGCATGCCTATCTTTCTCTCAGATTGATCAAAGTTTTACAAAACCCGAGGAATTCCTTCCTCTTCATTTTCATCACCACAGTATTCAAAAACAGTTTTAAAAAAAACTAAAGGTCATTACAATGATTTTCAGGGCACAAGAGCAGGTGGAAGGTACTGCCGTTTGATCCAAATCCTCTGGCACAACTAGCTCAAGGTAGCAATAAGCATGGAAACATGATTAGCCGCAGCTGTTTCATTTAGATTTCCTGGTTGTAACTGGCTCCACAGCAGAGATAGACTCAAAAAGAAAGCAAAAGGAGTAATTACAAAACAAAACGGTGTTCGAGGCAACAACCCCGGAATCACCTGATATTCTATACAAAGGGGACTGACTCGCTACAACAAGACAGACCCTTAAGCAAAAAGGACTGACTCACGACAATGAGACAGACTCAAAATGAAACAAAAGACTGACTCGACACCCAAGCCAGAATTTACAAAACTAACAGTCGCAGATGCTCAAAAATGCGTGCCAGACGCTAGATCCAAAAATATACCAAGCGCCGCCCGCAGGTGGTTCACTTCCTGATTACATACTCGCAGTATCAGTATCCTGAAAGTCCAATAGCTGGGTAGTAATGGACTTGGCTGAGGTGGGTGGGAGAATAACCTCGTTGTCGATCAAATCTTGCACCTCATGATGGAGGCGGAAACAATTATCGGTAGCATGTCCTGTTTGCTGGTGGTATGCGCAGTACAAGGCAGCATCATGTGTGGGAGGGAGATTCTTCGGGAGAGGCCGAGGCTCCAAGGGTTTAAGGTACCCTCTTTCGGCCAGGATCTGAAGTGCCTTGGACAGAGGCATGTAAAGAGCATGAAAGACCCTGTGCCCTCGGGGCAGGTACTTTGAAGTCTGAGTATTCTTGCTAGACGCACTAGCGAAAGGGTCGGCAGGCACTGCCTTGACTTTCTGATCTTTCCCGAGTACAGGTTTGGGAGCGGAAGGAACTGTTCTGGCATGACGGGGCCTATCCCGGTTTTCTGACTGGCTGGTACTGCCTTCGGTTGGAGTGGAAAAAAAGTCATCCACAGTTTTGGTCAGGACCGCGAATACTTGCTGCTTACTCACCCCCCCAGCTTTCAAAGCCTCGACTGCCCACAGCAGTTGTTCAATAGGATCGGCATCTGCCTTCATTTTGTCTTTACCTCTGGCCTCAGGCTGATCGAGGGTTTGGGTTGATACATCGTTGTTATAGTTGGAGGCCATCTCCGGTTGGCTAAGCTCGATCACAATCCGTCCCAGCAATGGGGGCTCCTAGGGTACAAAATGCCCAGCATATGGTGCAGCTGGTGGCGAAGCTGACATTCCGTAGGCAAGATCCGCCACGGACCTCTGGAGGTCACCTATCATCCCCATCAATTCGAATGTGGTGGACTCACGAGCCTGATACAACTGGGGTTCCCAGATCAGGCGTGCAGCAGGCGACCTGGGTGGATGCGATACATCAACATTGGTCTCACTTTGCAGAGTGATTTCTTGATCTAATGCGGCTGTCATAACCACAATCTCTTCCGAATTCTGCATCATGATAAATCTTGCCTCAGCAGGAGGGAACACTGGCTATCCTAGATCAACTCTCTGAACTGAAAGAGAAAACAAGCAGCATTTCAGCCCAAACGGATCAAACGCGGGCGTAGCCGAACAACTATACTCTATTACTGATCACTGTTCCCCAGAATCACTACCTCAAAATACTGAATCGGATACCCACAGATATAACTGATTCTCACAAATACTGACACTGGTGCCCTCGGGTCTGATACTCAAACTTGCAAACTGATATGCGCGTTCCTGTAGAGACACTCTCTAAAAGCACATAGCATGTAAAAGAGAACCAAAACACCCCTATGTTTGGGGTAGGGTTTCCCTGTCCTGTTTTGTCAGGAGCTAGGGTTTCACTATGCATGCAGCGGTTTCAAACAACCTATGATCGGGTAAGCAACCTGTCCTAGTTTGGAATGGTCACTATGGATTCCGACTATGCACTAGGTCGAATGGTCGAAAAGGGCGCCCCGGTAAAACCGGGGTTTGTGTTCCCATACTGGCAGAGCCCGCAACCGGTCAGCCTTATGGCATGCTTCTTGAAGTGAGCCTCCGGCAAACCGCTCAGGAATAGCAGATGGCCAACACGGTGTCCTAGGCACACCAATGCACATGCAATGCAAAGAGACACATAAGTGAAATCAAAACAGGATATCACGAGTTCGAGCCAAGCTCTCTAAATCCCCAGCGGAGTTGCCAGAAACTGTAACAAGCCTGCGAGGGGACCTGGGTTACAGTTCGGACCCAATTTGTCACGGTTCTTAATCTTGAACTGAAGAATCCAAATCCGGCAAATCGTTTTGAGAAAACAGATTTTGAAAGAAGTGCCAAACATGGACTGCTTCGCCAGATACAGAGTCGCCACCTAAATATTTTTTTATGGGGGAATTTAGGAAACCCTGACTCGGTGCCAAAGGCCACGTGTCCGTCATCACCAAAGTTGCCTCGGCTCGGGAACTTGGGTACGATTGGGGAAGGTCAGCTATGAGCACCCCCTCTCGCCCGATCCGAAGATCGGCCTCTACTAACCATGATATCCGATTTTGAAAATGTTATGTGTTCTTAATCCAGTTAATTAGCTAGAATTACTATGTGATGCGCACAACACAAAAGTATAGACTAGATCGCCTAATTTGGAACGAAGCATTGCATGTCCGTTTGTTTGGAAAACGCTTTGGAATTTGCTACTCGCAAGTAGGCTAAAATACGGATTTCAATGAATTATTCCAATTCAAACAATCCAACCTTCACCCACAGGCATTCAGGCAATTAATCAAATAAGCATCTAGCCTCATGGTAATCATGCTATCATGTTAACATTCACACTCATGTGAGATGCTAAAGCATAAAGGGCTCACCTAGTACTCCGCGCCAAAACAAGAATAGGTTAGCAATCATGCATGATCCAAGTCCATGTTAAATGCCTAATGCAACGCATACAGAATGTCACTAGAGTAGGCTCGGCTAGTCTATAAATGACATGTGAAAATGCACAAGTAGCATGTATTCAAGTTTAGATTTGAAATACTTATGCAGTTAGCATGATGCGCCGAGCCCGGTGCATGCAATACTGATGAATGGATGCACGCATGTATAGCATAAGGTATGCTAAAATAAATATGCCCTAGTACTAACCATTGAAAACAGGTAAGTAAAAGGGAGAAAGAAGTGGGGGTTGAAAGACATGCACACACGCACCCACACTTATTACAAATTTGCCCTTGCTCGGAGGGACCAAAAGAACAATACAATTTAACTAACCAACTAGCTAATTAAATATTACAAACCACCTAATTAATTAACACATTAATTAATCCAATTAAGCAGTAAACAGTCTCGGAATGAAGACCCAATGCAGTGTGCGCTCGGTTTTGCTCGGAAATTCGCCACCATGCTCAAGTTGCCTCTGTTTTCCACACTCTGCTTCTCTAATGACTGCCAAAGTCTCAGGGTTGCTTCTTTGAGTGCTGTGGAACACCACCGGCTGAGGGAATTGGCCACCGGCCATGGATGATGGTCACCGGCCACAAAGTTGTTCCATCGGCCCAAAATGATGGCCGATCGGCACTGAAGATGGCCGGCCGGCCAAATCTTCCTGCAGAAACTGGTTTGACAGCAGCAGAGGGCAGAACTTGGCATGGCAATGCATTTCAAGCAATGTATGCCCCAATTACCCCCCTTATCATATTTATGACTCAAAGGGACATGATCCTTGATTCTCGGACCACCAATCGCGCATTTTCATGCGTGATGGCCCAAAGAATCAAGTGTGCATTTTGATATGGAATGCAATGCAATGCACATAAACAAACCAATGGAACTCAACCTCTATCACAAGCATTTCAAGAGGCCAAGCATGCATGCAAATGGAATGCAACCTAGACATGGAGGCTAAGTATGCAAAATGAGCATGCAAGGCATGTGACAACTATGCTAGTGGCAAACATGCAACAACATGTAAAGTGGACTAAGCATAGGAGCTATACAAAGCAACTTAACCAATGAAATGCATGCCCAAATGCATCATGATTTCAAGCAAGCAATAACATGTAATAGGCCAAGTATGCAACAATGTACAAGGCAAGCATGCTATAACACATGAAGGATGGACTTAGAACAATTTAGGCAGCCCTCAAGCAAGCCTAAAACAGTGGCCATAAGCTATGGAAATGGGGCCAAATGCACATACAAGCATGCATGCAAACATGGTCCATTACTTAGGCACAAAGAGCAGCTCTCAAGCACACTTAAAAGAGGCTCAACATGGGTATATGGCATGCATTATAAGCTCTGAAATAACATGGTAAGTGGCTCCAAACCA
Organism: Camellia japonica; assembly: GCA_030407325.1. Classification (NCBI taxonomy): domain Eukaryota; kingdom Viridiplantae; phylum Streptophyta; class Magnoliopsida; order Ericales; family Theaceae; genus Camellia; species Camellia japonica. Next base: position 88,719,929 of record JAPPVO010000014.1, on the reverse strand, counting down.
TTGAAATAATGCAAATAATGCACGCTCATGGTTCATGCACTTAAGGCTCACAAGCCAAGAATACAAAGGGCTATACTAAGCATGCCATGGTCGACCAAAATGACCAAAAACAGAGCTTAAGCACGCTAAAACAAACACAAAAGCTTCACAAAGCTAAGCCAAAAGCATGCTTGAACAAGGGTTAAAACCTAGATGCATGTTAAGGCTACAATATGGCATTACAAGACATGTATGCTAAACAAGCAAGGTGTGTCCAAACCAACTGTAACAGAGGCATGTTATGACATAATAAGCATGAAAATCAGCTAAGGCATGGCCAACACACACTTAGACTAGATGCTCCCCCAAGAGGCAAAAAGGGCCCTTTTCAAGGACAACAAGGAGAGGGGGTGGCCCTCTCCTTCCTAGGACCTCGAGGCACCATCCTCACCGCTGAAATCCCTCAAGATTTCAGTGGTGACGAGGCCCAAACACAATGGTCCCGGAGCTCAACCAAAATGGCACAAAATGGAGCCTTTCAAGGCTTAAGAGGGGTCAAACAACCCCAAAGCTTAGAACACTCTTAAACAACTATTTAGAGGGCTAAAAAACAGAACTTTTCTATATTATATGTTAAGCTCAAAAATAGTTGTAAGGTAGGCAAAAATACAATGCAAAAATGGGGTATTTAAAGGAGTAAATGCTCACCCTTGTAGACCCTCTTCAAGGATGGGAGACCAGCAGCTTCCTTGGCTCAAACCAGCTTCAAAACTTCAAAAACAACCTTCAAGGGCCTCAGCTCCAAGAGGATAGTGTGATAGTGGGTGTTTGTGTGCAAAAGTAAGACAAAACACACACAAATACAAGAGAGAGAGAGATATAGATATAGGATAGATACACTTATGCTAACCCTAAAAACCAGAGCTCTTCTCTCTATTTTCGCTAACCCTAAAAGAGGGAGAGAAGGCCTCCTCTTATAGAGCTCAATCTTGTAAGCTTACAAGACAAGCTTGCTAAGAGAGATATCCCTCCATACACGTGTATGGAGGGGAGCCAAGTGCATGCCAGCTGCACAAAAAATATCTGCAAAAGCAGATGCACAGTAGTCGGCCGGCCAAAAGTGCAATTGACCAAAGAAAGATAGTCGGCCGGCCGTCTATAGTGCCGGCCGGCCAAACATTTGGCCGGTGGTAACAAAACACAGCCGGTGGCCTCAAGCCATGGCCGGTGGAGTGTGGGGATGGCCCACAAGCCATTCCCTGCCCCTCCAAGGCAAAACACAAGTGTTTGGTGCAAAACCAAACACAAAACAGTCGAGTCGAGAGATCTTGAGGCAAGGCGCGTAGCCGAGACCTCCGGGGACTCAAGACGAACACAAACATGGATGATCACCGAGTGCAAGCGGTGACGTCCAAGTCTTAAGGACGGTCAAAAATGGGGTGTCTACAGTTGCCCCTCTTTGACAGAACTCGAAAGTCACAAAGTAACGGGTGTGAATGTCAAAGCCCAGAGACAACCCATTTTTGACAAGGCCGAAGACTTAGACAAAGCATGTAAGCTGAAGATAAAGATATGCGCCCGAAGGCAGGGGCAAAATGCAAGACAATGCACAAAGCTGAGCATAACTTATGATCATGCAAAGAAAGCTGTAATGAAGCATAACATGCGACAGTTTTAAGCTAGCATACATCAAACTACACTACAATACAGAAAGGATGTAAGAGAATTATGCAATTCTCGATACGTCTCACTCGGAGGATACAATACCTGTCCAGTTCGTCTGGTCGCACCAGCCTCAAATGAACCGTACATACAATATCGTGCTTGAAAAGAAAGCAAACTTAACAGGTACAATATTATTAGCAACATGCATGACAATGCAAAATGAAATGCAAAATGATATGCAATATATACAAAACTATGTATAATAATGCAAATAGAAATGCAATGCAATTGAAACAATGCAAACGAAATGCAATGCAATTGAATCATGATCCAATCATGAGCGGTTCAAAACCACACAAATGTCAAATAGATTGATGGAAGTGACGAGTCCGTCTACCATAGAAAAGGTGCCGTAACCCTCAAAGCGCGTACACATGCAGAACTATGAGTGATGTAGACAGACGCAATAACAACTATTGGGTGGAATGACATGAGTGGGGAAACAACCCGCTAATGAAAGGACAATGATGCCGGATGCAAAAATTACACTACAATGTAATATATACAGTGGATATGGCATGCAGCCAAACCAAATCTTGCCTAGGAAAGGCATGTACACATACAAGCCATGTCTAACACAGAAAAGGTCCCGCTACCCTCAAACCAAGTTCATCAAGGAATAGGCGCGTACACATGCAGAACTGTGCTTTAACGTGAAAAGTATGAGCACATACCAAACCAAGCTTAACAAGGAAAGGTGCAAGCCATAGACGGAAGGGGATGATGCACTGAATGCATGCAAGCTACAATGCGATATTTACAATATGCGATGGAATGGAATAGATGGATAAGGCACGCAAGCCAAACCAAATCTTGCCTAGGAAAGGCATGTACACAAACGAACCGCGTCTAACACAGAAAAGGTGCCGCCACCCTCAAACCAAGTTCATCAAGGAATAGGCGCGTACACATGCAGAACTGTGCTTCGACGTAAAAAGTATGAGCACATACCAAACCAAGCTCAACAAGGAAAGGTGCGAGCCAAAGATGGAGGGGGTGATGCAGTGAATGCATGCAAGCTGCAATGCGACATGCACTGGAATGAAATATTTACGATGGATAAGGCACGCGGGCCAAACCAAATCTTGCCTAGGAAGGGCATGTACACATACAAGCCATGTCTGACACAGAAAAGGTGCCGCTACCCTCAAACCAAGTTCATCAAGGAATAGGCGCGTACACATGCAGAACTGTGCTTCGACGTGAAAAGTATGAGCACATACCAAACCAAGCTCAACAAGGAGAGGTGTAAGCCATAGACGGAATGGGGATGATGCAATGGATGCATGCAAGCTACAATGCGATATTTGCAATATGCAATGGAATGGATATTTATAGGGGAAATGCATGACATATGCACTATATTACAATGATGCATGACAATGCATGTGTGTTTTTTTTTTTTTTTTTTTTTTTGAAATGCATGACATATGCAATATTTACAATGATGCATGACATATGCATGTGTGGTGCTTTTTTGTGTTTTTTGTTCTTTGAAATGCATGACATATGCAGTATTTACAATGATGCATGACATATGCATGTGTGGTGCTCACCAATGCACCGAAGGTCTTGCACCTTCCAAGGATTTAGGGTCTCCTAGACTGTCTGCTGGGGAAATGCATAACAATGCGAATGAACTTAGGATGCGTGACAACGCGTGACTTTGAAATGCGTGACAATGCATGAGAGTTTGAAATGCATGACAATGCAACCGAGCGGTTTTAAGGTCTCGTCAGACCAAGCGAGTTTAAGGTCTCGCCAGACCATAAAGTACACAGGACGGTGTGATACGCAAAATAGCGCGATGCGTTAGACAACGCGAATGCACAAGATAGTGCGATGGAAGTGTGCAAGATAGCACGATGGAATGCATGCAAAATGCAATGAGATACGCAAGACAGCACGATGCGTTAGACAACGCGAGTGCACAAGATAGTGCGATGCGCAAGATAGCGCGATTGAATGCGATGCACAAGACAGTGCGATGTGCAAGATAGCGCGATGGAAGTGCATGCGCAAGATAGCGCGATTGAATGCATGTAAAATGCAATGAGATGTGCAAGACAGTGCGATGCGTTAGACAATGCGAGTGCACAAGATAGTGCGATGCGCAAGATAGCGCGATTGAATGCTATGCACAAGACAGTGCGATGCGCAAGATAGCGCGAGGGGAGTGCATGCGCAAGATAGCGCGATTGAATGCATACAAAATGCAATGAGATGCGCAAGATAGTACGATGCATTAGACAACGCGAGTACACAAGACAGTGCGAGTGCACAAGACAGTGCGATGCGCAAGATAGCGCGATGGAAGTGCGTGCAAAATGCAATGAGATACGCAAAATAGCGCGATTGAATGCGATGCACAAGACAGTGCGATGCGCTAGACAACGCAATTGAATTGAAATGCACATGGGGAAACTTTTGAATCTTGTAGAGGATACAGAAAGGATACACCTTGCACGAATTTGAGTGCCACGCACAGAAGACATGGTCCGAGATCAAAACGGAGGCCGGTTGAGCTTCGGAAATGCCTTTTCTTGTACTATCTTGAACAATAAAGGTGCCAAACCACAGATCTGACCCAAACAAGGTTGTAGAAGGCCCATCGGCCCGAAGGGGAAGCCATCGGCCATCCACCATCCATCAAAAAACATCACCGGCCAAACATTTGGCCGGCCGGCCAAAAATGTAGCCGACCGGCCAAAAATGCCTGGTTTGGGGCAGTTTTGACTATTCGCCTTGGGTCTTTTAAAATAGGGTTTCATACCCTATTTCTTTCACTTCCCTTAGCCGAAATTACCTTCTCTCTCTCTCTAGAAGATTTTCCCCCTTCCTTTCTCCGTTTTCTCGCGTTTTACGCCCGTTCCATCGTTTGATTCGCGAAGTTTATCGCGTTTCGAACATTTTCATCCGATCGAGACTTCGTTTCGATGTTTCCTTTGCTATTTCCTCTTCTTGGGGTTTGTTTCCCCCAAGTTTTCCTTGATTTTCCTATATTTTCCACATTACGGCTTTTCCGGCCATTTTCCACCCTCCCGGGGGTTGACTTTTCATTGACCCTTCGCATTCTAGCTTTGTTTTCCTTTTCCGACCATTTTCCTCGTCACATTTGACATGGCCGATGATATTCCACAGGGCGGGACTCCCCTGGATCACGAGATGGATCCCGGGGCCGAGCTTCTACCTTTAAGCGTTCGCCCATTCGACCCGGCGACCTACCAGCCAGCGATTCATATGCTACCCCCTGATGGACTTCGCCAGTTTCGGAGCTTTGACAGGGCGATGCCTCCAGAGCTTCTCCTGCGTGAGCCTACATCCCATCTGTCCTTCGGCACTTCTGAGGTAATATTCCTTCCTCTGTTTTTTTTTTTTCGCAATGTAGAATATAAAACTGCCATAGCTAATTATATTCTTTAACTGCTTAGCTCAAATACCCTGATGCACTGTACACTGTAGTTGATCTCGAACAAACTTACAACTGATATCTGTTCGAAACTGACACGTGCACACGCACTGCACTGACTCTGAATCACTCAAACACACTGACACAGTACACACTGCACACACTGTAGTTTATTGCAATCACACCGACACCCGATATCTGTTCGAATCTGAAAAACTTGCACACATGCTATATCTGCACTGAACCACTCAAACATGCTGACATATCACACGTTGTAGTTCACTGTAAGCACACCGGCACCCGGTATCTGTTTGAATCTGAAAACATGCACACATGCTGTATTTGTACTGAACTACGCAAACACGCTGACACAGCACGCGTTGTAGTTCACTGTAAGCACACCGGCACCCGGTATTTGTTTGAATCTGAAAACATGCACGCATGCTGTATTTGTACTGAATTCTGAATGTCTTTCAAAACTAGTATATTTAGCATTGCTTCGCAGTTGTTTGCTTGAAAACAGGGAGATTCTCATACCGTCCGGGGGTATGGGAACATCGCCGCCCGAGACTGGTACGCAGAGCTACCCGATGCGGTTCGCCACATCGTGGATCAGGCCGGCTTCGGCGCATTTTGCAGAGGGCTGTCCAGACTTACTACGAGCAGGCCTCTCCTCGCTGCTCTAGCGGAGAGGTGGTGGGACACCACCGACTCGTTCCATCTTTTTGCGATGGGAGACATGACGATGACTCCCTATGATTTCTCGATGCTCACAGGCATCGGGGTAGGGTGTGATCCGATCCCCTTTGACACTGATATGGATGAGTGGACTGCTGCTCAGATCTATCTACTCGGCGAGGTGCCACCTCTCGCGCGTCCAAGCTTCGTTCGTTATTCCTGGTTCAAGATCCAGTTCAGGGTCCAGCCAGCCCTATTATGTTGTGGACATATTTATTATGTTGTGGACAGATATTATGTTGTGGATAGATTTATTATGCTGTCAAGCATGTAAATTTATTTTGTTTTGTACAGATTTTTGGACTGATTTATTTTTGGACAAATTATTTCTGGACAGATTTCTTGTTTCTAGACAGATTACTTGTTTTGGACAAATTATTTTTGTTTTGGACAGATTATCCTCTTTGTTTTGTACCAATGAGCTACGAAATCTCATTTGTATTGCAAACAACAGAGGACATAGATTCATTTCACATGTGCAGAACAAATCTTGATAAGAACAAGTATGACCAACAATAACAATATAAATAATGAATGAAAAGATTGAATCAGAAAGCAACTTCATTGACAGAAACAAAAAAGAAGCGCATCACATTCGTCAAGCATAGGTAATTTCATTAAGCTTTACATATCAAAAGTCATAGTTTAAGGTTTACTAAATTCAAAACCCAAATACAACCACCAAAAAAATAAAAATAAAAAATAAATAACTAAAAGGTTACATTCACTTCAGTAGTGCTATTAGCATAGTAAAACCAACCAACACTATGGTTGTCAACACAATCAGTTTCATAGCTTCTTGGTTTGCCTCAACTCGTTCCAATCTATTTATAATTTCATTGATTTTGTCAAAATCATAATCATAGCCTCTCTCATCTTCATTCTTCATATGACTAGCTTTACTTCTCCTTTGCATATTTGATGCATTCCCAGTCGGAGCTGCTCCCCACACAAAGTACTCACACATCCTATCTGCACACTTGAAATACAGCCTCCCTGAATTTTTCTCAGATTCCGATATGAACACTGCAGCTTTTTTTCCACAATTGCATCTTATATTTTGCAAATATTTAGCATTAATGTTTGAACCCATTGACATGATCCTCGTAAGAGCATTTTATGACACAGTCAGTCCATTACAATGATGTAAAATAAAACAATAATCAATGGGTTGTTTAGTCCATACATTCAAACAGTGTTGATAGTTCAAACAGTGTTCATAGTCTATACATTCAAACACTCAAACAGTGTTTTGTCTATACTTATCACTTGATTTGTCTACTAACCATTGTCATTTTCATGTTCATTCTTAACATTCTTAATGCCTCATGTTCATGTTCATTCTTAATGCCTCATGTTCATTCTTAATGCTTCATTCTTAGCATTCTTCACGTTCATGTTCATTCTTAATGCCCCATGTTCATTCTTAACATTTCATTTCATTACCTTCTGTTGATTCTCATTTTTAACATTTCTTAACATAGAGAATCAACATATTTCTGGGTCAAGAGCTCTAAAAAAGATGAAGTACCAAATCAACAGATTAATGTCATTATTCCAACTAAAAAAGATGAAGTACCAAATCAACATATTAAACACAAAAAAAAATTGGTAAACAATTGAACAGATTAAACACAAATCTGTTTCCCTAGATTTGCTACTATTTATTCCAACTAAAAAAGATAAAGCACCAAATCAACAGATTAAACACACACAAAATTGGGAAAAAATTCAACAAATTAAACACAAATCTATTTCCCCAGATTAATGTCATTATTCCAAGTAAAAAAGATAAAGCACCAAATAAATAGATTCAACACACAAAAAAATTGAGAAAAAATTGAACAGATTAAACACAAATTTGTTTCCACAACAAACCCTAGAATTATGGCAACAAATCAACAACAACAACAAATCAATAACAAATCCATCAAACTCAATATATCTGTTTCCACAACAAACCCATCAAACTCTATAAATCAAAAGCATCTATTTTTTTGAACAAAAAATCGAACTATGGCAACAAATCACACTTATATATATATATATATATATAAGTAAAAAAAAATGAGAATGAAGACGAAGGGACGAAGGGAAAAAAAATGAGAATCAACAAATGGACCTCGTCGCCGTCGCCTCACCCTCTCTGCTTGTCTCTTGCTGTTTCTTCTCGCCTCACTGCTACCTCTCCTCTTCTCGCTATAGTCGCCTCTCTGTTCGACTCACTAGAGTTCAAACACTAGACCATAAAAAGAGGCTGAAGAGCAAAATATAAGAAGAGAGAGAGAGAGAAAAAAAAAAAAAAAGTGGTTCAAAACGACGTCATTTTGAACCACCGCAGGGGCCACCACAGGAAACTACGACAGAGGATCTAGACTCATTTCCGACTCCTTCTGACAATGTTTCATTTTTATAGAAAATGTTTCCTTTTGCTTGCAAATTTACACTGTCATTCTCGCACTTTTACTAATGCATGCAGGAGACAACTTAGGTTTTCTATGTACTATGTACCCCTCTATTCATGACATAAAAATGTGGTGATATATAAATATACATATATATATATATATATATATATATGTATATATTGCTTCTCTTTCCTCCTCCAGCCATTTGTTTCCCTCCCTCTATAAATTTCCGTTGTTTTTTTCTTTTTTCTTTTTTTCATGGCTTCTATGTCTCTTCTCTTTATAGGTTTCCTTGTTCTGGCAGTTCATCATGAGGTGAATTCTCTGCAAGCCAACTCAGATGGTAGAGGTGAAATAGAGATGGAACAAGAAGAGCTCTCAGGGCTCTTTGAGGTTATGGGTTCTCTTCTTAAGGACCTCATATAGCCTCAAATGCACCTACAACCATGCAGTGACACTCCATGGCCTGGTATTCAATGTGAGATTGCTGAAGAAGATGAACACCACCCTCCAACTTTTCATGTCACTAAGATCCATATTGGTCTTGATATTCTTACCCCACCTTGCAAAACCTCTGCAAAATTATCACAATTTTTGCTAAAACTACCTTACCTGAAAACTCTTTCTCTCTTTAACTGCTTCATATCATCACCACCAGTCTCCTTATCTCCAACTCTCTTTGGTACATTCTCTTCCTTAGAGCACCTGGCTCTTAAGTCCAATTCTAGCCTCTCTGGTGAGATTCCTCCAAGTTTAGCTGAGGTTGGCAGCTTAAGGGTCCTATGTCTATCACAGAACAATCTCCAAGGAGACATACCCAAAAAGCTTGGTGGATTGGTTAGCTTACAGCAACTTGACCTCAGATATAATAACTTAAGTGGTTCAATCCCTGAAGAGATTGGAAAGTTGAAGAGCTTAACCATTTTGGACCTCAGTTGGAATGGCCTGGAAGGTCAGGTGCCTTGTTCATTGGGTAAGCTTCAATTTCTACAAAAGATTGACTTACACACCAACAAGCTTGAAGGGAAGGTCCCTCAAAGTTTAGGGAACTTAAACAGGTTGGTCTAACTTGATCTGAGTCATAATTTGCTTATTGGGCCAATCCCTAAAACCCTAACAGACTTGCAGCAGTTACAGTGCTTAATGATTCAAGACAACCCTATAAATACAGGGACACCCAAGTTTTTGGGAGCCTAAAGAAGCTCATAGTGTTGAGTTTTTCAAGATGTGAGCTAACAGGTCCATTACCAAACTCTTTTTTTTCCTTGAAGAGCATCACTGAATTGTCTCTAGACAACAACAGCCTCAATGGGACAGTCCCTACAAATTTACGAACACTACCAAGTTTGGATCAACTAAATTTGAGCCACAATCATCTAAGTGGGGAGCTAACTCTTCCAGAAGAGTTCATCATCAAGCTTAGGAAAAGGTTAGATGTTAGAGGCAACACTAGACTATGCTTAAAGCAAGAGCTATACAAGGACAAAAACATTTCTACCTATCTACAAACCCCATCTTGTTTGGGGACAAGTGCAGCAGTGGCTAATAACAATAATGGTACTACTACTACTTGGTCAGAAGAACATAGCCCAGGTGATTACAACACATTGAAACCATTTTGGGACCATAAGAGAAAAAGTCCAAGCACTATTGGGCTGCTACTAGATCCAAAGCTTGTTTTACTTTGTTTTGTTGTTTGGTTCATAGCATTCTTACTGTAACTTCCATACTTTTTGTTTGTGAGAATAGTAACTTTCTTGGAAATTGGTTTCATGAGCTGCAATCACCAGTCAAGAGTCAATTTCTAGTTCAGAAAATTCATGAAGAAAACTTGATGAGTTGATTACTAAGTTTGTGCAAAAGAATTGGATGCATAAGCAGTGAGAAAAGGCTTTATCTTTGGTTGTTTTGGTGTTTCACTGTTCTTTAATATATTGTTGAAAAATTGGTTTTATATAGGCGTATTTTGGGTCATCTTTGAGCTCAAAATGGAGTGGGATCCACACGTTTTTTGGGGTGGGTCCGAAGAGGTGACGTGTTCCTTGTCGCATGGCAAGTCACACGATGAAAATGGTTCGTCAAAACCATTTATGAGTGAATGGGAACTTGACATCGTTTTCGGGTTCGTGAAATTGGACATTTAAAGAATTATATGTGGGCTTCCTTGTAAGGCTTGCCCCACATTAAAACTTGAAGAGAACTTATGTATGTATATAAGTTCTAGGTGGCAAGACTTGGGTTGGGCTCAAAGAGGCACCCCAAGTTTGTAGAAGGGAGGAGTTATGGACAAAGTGAACCTTAGCCCAAACCACCACATGTACACGCGCGCCACCACCGTCCGTCCGGCCGAACTGTGTCTAGTGTGGGTTGTGGGTCGGGTTGGTTCTAATATTAATTTTTTGAACGTAATTTATTTGAATTTTTTCCATATTTCTTGCGGGAAAAATTAATTTAAATTTTGCACCTTTGTAATTTGAATTTGAATTCAAATTTTTGTCCAAAATTTTGTGCCTCTTTTTAGATCCAAATTCCACAACAGATTTTTCAATCCAAACAGTTTTTCAATCTGTTCAAATCCGAATAGATTCATAACTGTCCAGACAGATTCAAAATCTGGACAGTTTTACAACTGCAGCAGTTACAGATCTGTTTGAATTTTGAATTATATCTGTTCGAACAGTTTCATACCTGTTCAGTTCTAGACAGCATTTGTTCGGACAGATCTATATGGCTATACATACCAGCCCTATTCCAGTAGTTTGTGCATAAAAAAAAAAAAGTCTGAAATATACGTTTCTTGCTGTCCAGATTTTTTTATCTGTTTGCATTATTCTTCATATTATTTTAGGGAAATATTCAGAGAGTTTAGAACACAGGTTTTGTTCGCCAAACAAATTGTTTGGAGTGCTACTACAATTTGTAAAGATCATTGTATCCTGGGAGATAGACACCATTTGTCCGTAAGCACCGTAGCGGGGCGAATTTGTCTTAAGGACAGAGTGTCACACACTCAACTTTATCTTTTAAATATTTTATTCGGTTCGGTAAAATAAATTCGGTACGTAATTTATTCTTATTTGTTTGATTTGTTTCAAATTATTTATTTTACACAGAAGATTGTTCCAACAATCTTAAGACAGATTCGAATTATTCTGTTTACAGAATTTTTCGTTTGTTTCCTTTTCTCTTTCTTCTTCTTACAAAAATTATTTTCTGTGGTTTTACAAAATTATATTCTGGTTGGAAAACAAATAGTAGTAATATACTATTTGACAGATAGTAGTACTATATTGTCTATTTTCTTTGACAACTAGTAGTAATATACTGGTGTCATTAACAATTCAGAATATTTATTTATGGAATTTTGTCAAAAATTAATTTGGGTTTTCAGAAATTATTTCTAAGTGTTCATTAATTAAAATTCTGTTTCAGTATTTTAATTATTGAAGTGTTACAAAATTTTAATTTTCTGTGTGAAATTAATTTGGTAAAATAAAATTTTATTTTGTTTCCAAATTAATTGAAAATAAAAGTTACAATTCTTGTTTCTTTTATTTTTACAAAATTTTAATTTTGTGGTTTTGGTTCTAATTTTCTGTGTAGTATAAAAATTCTAATTATAAATTTGTTTTATAATTCAAAATTCATGGCTACAAAAACTAGTCAAACTAATGTTTAAACAAGTACTGGTATGGTAATTGCCACTGCGCCAACCCCTCCTTATGTTGGAGCTGTGCTAGTGAATCATGGTAAGAAGCCAGAGAACTTCTTAGGAACTAATTTTTGCAAAGGCAAAGGAAGATCAAGTAAGAAGGTTGCTCAAGCCAAAATGACCAAAATGGATAAAATTTCCAATGGTGTAAATGTCATAAATCTTTCTGCAGTTGTTTCTGAGGCAGACCTTGTCGGAAATTCTAAAAAATAGTGGGTGGACACCGGTACTACTCGCCACGTCTGTGCCGACAAAAAAATGTTCATATCTTATTCAGTGGTGGACAATAGTGAACAACTTTTTATGGGCAACTCTTCGACTTTTAAAGTTGAAGAACAAGGAAAGATTATTTTGAAGATGACATCTGGAAAGGAACTCACTCTCAACAATGTGTTGCATATACCGGACATTCGCAAGAATCTTGTTTCCAGATCTTTGTTGAGTAAAAAATGGGTTTAGGCTAGTTTTTGAAAGTGACAAGTTTGTACTTACCAAAAACAGGATGTATGTAGGAATCGCTCTTGAGATTGTGTACTTACCAAAATTTTTTTGCACCGTTCTGCGAAAACCTGTGTAGAATCGCTCTTGAGATTGTGCAGCTTAGGATCGCTCTCAGCCTTGAGACTCAACCCCTTCGCTTTCAAACCTTGAACTTGGATTCAGAATGCTCAACAATCAATTACAATATGAGGCCTGTGTGGCTAGATTTGAAGCACCCCTCGAACTAGGGGCACAAAAATGTCAGATGCTCTCGAAGAGTCAAAGATGAGTCTTTTTTACAAACCAGGGAAGACTGGCAAGAATGCCAAATCCCAGAAGGGAGGAAAGAAGAAAGTTTTGTTGAACAACAACCAAATTCCTATCCACAACACTAGGGGCAAATTCAGCCCCCCATTGGATGGACCTCTACATCATCAGCGAACAACAGCCACTCTCCTAGATTCAGATGGCTTCGAGATCTCAAAACCATTTGACATGGACAAAGCTACACTTTTACCCTTGAAAGGCTCGCCGGGCCGAAAACCCGGAAGGGCGACCCAGGCAAAAGTTAGAGCAAGAAAAAGAAGAAAAAAAACAAAAAAAAAAAAAAAATGCAAAGAATGAAAAAAAGAAAAAAAAGCGAAAAAAAAAAGAAAAGATGAAATGAAAAGAAATGAAAAGAAAAGAAAAACATAGCTCGCAAGGTTGAAAACTCGGAAGGGCGGCCTTAGCAAAAGTTAAAGCGCAAAAGGAGAGGTTAATACCCGAGTGTACCTTAACCCCGAACTACATAAGGCTTGATTCCTATCTTTGGGATACGTAGGTAACTTCATTCTGAAGTCCAGCCGTAAAACACTTCAAATTCGACTATGTCCGTGTGATGGTTCTGGTCATCTTTGTCTTCTCTGTATCCGAGAATTTGGTTGTCACTGTGAGGACTAGTTGCCACATGCTGCGGCGCTATTCAGACTAGGGGCAACTTTCCATTGCCGTGTAGTGCTATGGTCCTATTCGGACTAGGGGCAACTTTCAATTGCCATACAGTGCCGTTCAGACAATGAGCAATTTTCCATTGTTTTGGATCTGAGGTTGTGCACCTCAAGAGTAAGTTCTGTGTTGGTCGAGCAGTGGCCATTTGCAAAAATAGTTTTTGAGAATTTTTAATGAAGTTGACTAATTTTCTCGAAAATTATTCCATTTTTCCAAAAACTGGGCCATATCTTGGACCCAAAAAGGAAAATTTTCAGTGCTCATAGCCTGACTTGCATGATTTTAAATCGGAAAATTGAACAAGCATGTTAATCTAACTTTCATGTTGGTCAAAATTGTTTTAGTAGAAAACCAAAACAAAAAATTGGTCAAAATGATGAACTAGGGGCACAGTTGAGTCAGGCTTCCTGTCTTTCTTCCGTTGTCAATGCATTTGCCAGAAAGGGCACCCTATTTGCCAAGAAGGGCACGGCGGAAGCTAACAGAAAAGGGTTGAAAGCTCTCATATCCTCCGAGCAGCGAGGTATCAAGCCAAGTGCGAAGCACGAACTGAAATGGAGCAAGGTATTCCACTCCCTCATCCAGACAGATCTGATCACATCCAAACTCCCTAGCAGAGCATCGTCAACGATGTCAGTTGCAGATCTGCTGCGCGTCTGGTCGCATTGCCACCCCTCTGTGGGAGAAGTTCACTATTGTGAGCAGAAGAAAGAGAATCTAGCAGAATGCTAGGGACAAAAGCCCGCAAATCCTTGTTTATCCATCAACCATCCAGGGAAGGGATAAAAAAATGAGAGATTGAAGAATAGAGAGATGTGCACTGAGAAAAAAAGTGAGAAAAGGGCTTTTTCAGAAAAATAGAGCCTGAGGGCCGAGTGATATGAGAATCACAAATGAGAAAGGGTGGGAAACAATACCCGGAGAAACTGGCTCCTCGTGCACCGAGAGGTCTCTTGCCCTTGTAACACAGCTGAGTGTTGTGTTTGTGTGTTTTTTGTTTGTCTCGATTCTTGTTTTGAGTCGTTTGAGTGTCAATAGATGTGTTTAGGTTGTTTTACCTTGTTTTTCCTTTGTTGAGTTGTGTTTAGGTTGTTCTACTTTTGTTTTCCGTTGTTGAGTCGTTTTGGTTGTGGTCAGTTGTAGGCTCAATACCCGGTTGAGAACCCTTTTCTCAATTCAATTTAAAAAATGAATCATTTTGTGCTCAGAGTGCTGTGTCGTTCTCCATATTTGTGCAAAACAAGATTTGTTCTTTCATAAAACCGCAGGGTTCAACCCAGGTCATGTGAAAATAGTAAAACCTGGACCTATCTGAAGCTATATAGGTTTCAGACTGCAAAGCAAAAGAAAAGAGAGAAAATTTGAAGCATCTCATTTTGTTTCAACTTCTGCAAGCTCCGTCACTACATCCAGTATGTTCAGAATAAGCTGTGTGTGTTCAGAGTGAGCAATGTGCTGTACGAGCTGTGTGCCAAATAAACCGAGTACTGTGTTATGGGCTGTGTGTTCAGAATGAGCAGTGTGCTGTACGAGCTGTGTGTTCAAAATAAACCGAATACTATGTTCACTGTTTCAAGCCAGGATGGCAATCAGAAATGCTATCCCTGAGTATCATTACATGCCAGAGGCATCTTGGCTGTGTTTGCAATGAGTTCTTAGGAGATCAACTGCGATGGTAGAAACTAGAGTTCGAATGGCTATTGCCTAGAACGCAAAGATTCGAATTTCTGAGACTAAAGTCTGGTTTAAATACCCAGGGGTGTATCCCTGGCTTGAAATCTGTATGGAAGCCCCATAGGTTGAGATAGCGTGTGCGCACCTCGATTCTGGATACTGAACCAACCTAGTCTGTCACCTAGTTGGAGAATAGGGAAAGTTGTGAATATGGTCAGGCAGAAAAGTGGCATCCAAAGTATTCTACGTGAAGAATTCTTGTCAACATTTTAGAGCCTTTATACTGTGAGTTGAAGGTAAGTGTTTGAAGAACACAGGGGGAAATCCCCGTCAAAGTAGAGCGGTTCATCGCCACTCACCCCACGAGGTGCTTTCTAAAGCGCCGCTATATTTGTTTATTGCATTCCTTTAGCATCATGCATTGTATTGCATTGTACCGATCAAGTTTCTTCTTTATTTACTTTAGTGTATCCATCACACTTCATTTGTTTTACTGTATCCATCACACTTCATTTACTTCATTGTATTTATCATACTCTGTTCACATAGTGCATCTATCACACTTTGTGTTCATTTTTAGTGTATCTATCATACTCTGTTCACTTAGTGCATCTATCACGCTTTGTGTTCATTTTTAGTATATCTATCATACTTTGTTCACATAGTGTATCTATCACACTTTGTGTTCATTTTTAGTGTATTTATCATACTCTGTTCACTTAGCACATCTATCACACTTTGTGTTCATTTTTAGTGTATCTATCATACTCTGTTCACTTAGCGCATCTATCACACTTTGTGTTCATTTTTAGTGTATCTATCATACTCTGTTCACATAGTGCATCTATCACACTTTGTGTTCATTTTTAGTGTATCTATCATACTCTGTTCACTTAGTGCATCCATCACACTTTGTGTTCATTTTTAGTGTATCTATCATACTCTGTTCACATAGTGCATCTATCACACTTTGTGTTCATTTTTAGTGTATCTATCATACTCTGTTCACATAGTGCATCTATCACACATTGCATTCACCTTTAGTGTATCTATCATACTTTGTTCACTCAGTGCATCTATCACACTTTGTGTTCACCTTTAGTGTATCTATCATACTCTGTTAACATAGTGCATCTATCACACTTTGTGTTCATTTTTAGTGTATCTATCATACTTTGTTCACTTAGTGCATCCATCACACTTTGTGTTCACCCTTTGTGTATCTATCACACGCTCACCTTGTGTATCCATCACACTTTGCTTCATATAGTATATCCATCACACTCGCTTCACTTTGTGTATCTATCACACTATGCTCGCTTTGTGTATCTATCACACGTTCACTTTGTGTATCCATCACACACGTTCGCTTAGTATATCTATCACGTATTTGCTTAATGTATCCATCACAGTCTTTTCACTTTGTGTATCTATCACACTTTGCTTCACTTAGTGTATCAATCACACTTTATTCGTATAGTGTATCCATCACACTCTCTTCACTTTTGTGTATCTATCGCACATGCTCGCTAAGATTGCATAATCTTCTTACATCCTTTCTACATGAAATGTAGTTTGGTCTGTAATTCCCACGCATGGCGTGTTTACTTATTTGCTTGTGTACAAGTTTGCTGTGACATTTCTTTGCATAACATTTGCATCTAGATGTTTCACTACAACCCTCTTTGCATAATCATAAGTTACGTTCTACATTGTGCATGTCATTTGCATCTTGCCCCTGCCTACAAGCATATCTCTTTGTTAGTTTGTCCAAGTCTTCGGCCTTGTCAAAAATGGGTCGTCTCTGGGCTTTGACATTCACTCCCGTCACTTCTTGACTCCTGAGTTCTGTCAAAGAGGGGCAAATGTAGACACCCCATTTTTGACCGACCTTAAGACTCAGACGTCATCGATTGAGCGCTCGGTGATTGCACATGTTGTGCTCGTTTCGAGGTTTCGGAGTTCTTGGCTGAAAGCCTCACCTCCGGACCTCAGGACCCTTTGTGCTTTGACTCAGTCCGCGGACCAAGTCTTGTTTTCTCTTTCCGAAGGAAGGGAGAGGTCTTGTAGACCATCTCTCAGTGGTCGTAGGCTACTTTTCGTGGTCATAGGCCACTGTTCCCATTTGGAGACTAGTTTCCGATTTTCGGAGCCGTCGGCCATACGCCTTGGCTCGGGATTGCTTAACATTCTCCGTTTGGCACGGTTTTTTGGAACACACCTCGTTTCCTCTGTCTAGAGGGACACTGTGGTCCGGGAGACCACTTTTGTGGTCATACGCCACTTTTGGTGCTCAACAGCCAGTTTTTGAGGCTCCCGGCTGCGTGCTTTGCCTCCCGAACTCTCGTTTTGTATCCGTGTTGGTTTGTTTTTGGCACAAACCTTACTTTCCTTGTTTGGGAAGTGGTACAAGGGTGGGAGACCACCTTTTATCCTTGGAGACAGCTTTTCTCCCCGCCAGCTAGTTTTCTGGTCAGGAAACTGGTTTTCTTGGTCTTTGGGCCACATTTGCTGGTCTCCCACCACACTATTGGCTTGCTTTCAGTGTGGAGACCACCAATTCCCCCCACCGACCATTTTTTTTTCTGGGAGACCACTTAGGGTGGTCGGTCGACCACTAAAAGTAGCAGGCCGACCACCTTTTCTGGTCGGCAGCTTTCCCCCTGTTTTGGCAGACTGTGTGGATGCCAGCTGTGCCAGCTGGAGGGCGCAGACTGTATCCTCCATACACGTATGGAGGGATTTCATCCAAGTTCTAGCTTCTCCAAGAAGCTTTAACCTTTGTTTTTCTATAAGAGAGGGTCTCTCTCTCCTTGGCCAGAGGTTCTGAATTTTGCCTAAGGCTTGAGCATATATCTCTCTATATCTCCATATTTTGTGCCTTAAAGTGCTTTGTCTCTTCACTTGTGTACACAACCTCCTAGCCAAGCACCACCCTTTTGTTGCTGAGGCATCTTGAGCTTGTTTCTGGAGTTTTTGGTTTGGTTTAAGCTCAAAAAAAACCTGCTGGAGTTGCAGCTTTGAAGAAGTTCATCAAGGGCGAGTTTTTGAACCTTAAATCTCCCTTTCTTGCTTAAGCTTTTAGCCTATCTTGCATGTTGTTTTGAGCTTAACTAATAACTGATAAAATTTGTGTTTTTGCATGCTTTTGATCTTTGTTTTAGATCACTTTGGTGTTTGGGATTGTTTACCCCCTCTTAGGCCTTGTTTGGACTCATTTTTGTGCCATCTTTGTGAGCTTCGGGACCACCTTGTATTGGCCTTCTTACCACTGAAATCTAGAGACATTTCAGTGGTGGGGATGGTGTTTTAAGATCCTAAGAAGGAGAGGGTCACCCTCTCTCCTTGGTGTCCTCTTTACATGCTTCATTTGCCTCATGTTTGAGCACCTTTGGTAAGTGTGTGTTGGCCATGTCTTAGCTTGTATTTGTGGTTATTTTGCCGAGGCATACCACTGTTTTTGCTTAGCTTGGTCACCCCTTGCATGGTTAATACACTTGTAGTGTAAATCACACAATCTAGTCTTGTATGACTCATGTTTGAGCGTGTGTTTCTAGCTTGATTTCGAGCCATCTCAGTAGGTTTTTGGTGATTTTTTAACATGCCTTAGATCTGTTTTGGGTTGGTTGGCTCTTGCATGCCTAATACACTTGTAGTGTAAATCCCTTAAACTAGCTTTATATGCTTCATGCCTTGACATGTCATTCTAGCTTGTTTTCTTCCCATTTCAGCATGTTTTTGGTAATGTTTTACCATGTCATGACTCTGTTTTGGTTTGGTTTGGTTGGCCTTTGCATGCTCCATACACTTGCCATGCAATCCCATAAAATAGCCTAACACGCATCATGTTGGCACATGTCTTTTTAGCATGCTTTTGGCTTGACTTCAAGAAGACTTTGTTCATATTTTTCCATGTTTAAGGTCTGATTTTGGTTGTCTCGGTCATCCATGACTTTCTTTGTACAGCTTTGGTTCAACCTAGCTTGTTTGCTTTGTGCATCGAGTCCACTAGCATGCATTACTTGGCTCATTTCAATGATTTGGCATCATTAGTTATGCTATTTCAGTCCATGTTTCATGGCCGTGCACTTGCATTTGTCACTCAATCAATGCGTTGGAGGGTTCCCCCTTTATGCCTTAACATGAGCCATTGTGTATGCATTCATGCCTTTGCTTGCGAGCCATCATTTCAGTGCTTATTTGGGGTTATTTTGCCATTATATAACTCTGATTTTTGTTGGTTGAGTCATCCCATGCTTGGTCCTAATAGGTGTAGTGTAATCCACCTTATTTGCCTTGTATGCATTATGCCTCATGCCCCTCATGCTAGCACATTTTGGCTTCCATCCATGCATATTTTAGTCTCATATTAACATGTACTATGACTGTTTTTGGTTGCCTTAATCACATGCTTCATGTTTTGTATACTTGTAGTGTAAATGCTCTTGCTTGCCTCAAGCTTTGAGCACCATTGCATGCTTTATTTGTGTTGTGTACTTGATTTGGCATCACTTAACATCACATTTCAGAACATATAGACTTTCTATGTTCTCACTTCGTTCATGTTTTGAATGCCTTTGATGGTTATGCATTGTTGCCTAGTTCATGCCTTAGTGTGTATGCTTGCATGCCTAGGACTTTGGGCCCTCATCTTAGCACATTTTGGTCTTTGTTAAGACCTATTTCAATTCTGTCCATGCTTAGTTCATGCATATTTGCCATGCATTGCATGCCTTATGTGTAGTCCTCTTTGATAGCTCTCATGCCTTAGGACCTTGCATGCTCTACTTGCTTTGTTTGAATGATTTGGCATCATTTCTTACTTAATTCCAGTGCACTTAGTGTCTTTACACTTGCACATTTGCCACTCATTGAGCACTCTTGAGAGTTGTGCGCTTGGGCCTCTTATATTGGCCAATGCATTGTGCATGCATGCTTTGTATTTTGTGCCTTCATTTCATCCCAATGGCCACTGAGTTGGGCATGGCTAAGGCCTATCCATCTTGGTTTAAGTCCATTGTTGCATTGTGCATGCCATGTCATAATGCGTTGTGCATGTTATGTTATTGTTTTCATTGAGCATGCCATGATCATATTGCATTGAGTATGCCATATTGTCCATAGCATTGTGCATGCCATTAGCATTGAGTATGCTAAGTTACATTGCATTGCATGTTTGCATGATTGTCCCTTGCATGTTGTTTGCATGCTTGTTTAGTTGTATTGCATCGAGTTGCATGCTTGAGTCGCATTGGGTATGCCATACTTGCTTTGCATTTGTGTTTGGAATAGGTGTTAGTCCAAACACGAGAAACGAGGGACGTTTCATACTTGAAGTGATAAAACGCGCCTCAATTCTCGGTCGCCAACGCTCTTGATCATACATGATAGAGTTTTAGGTTTTATGTGTTTACTTGTGCATTCATTGTCATATTGAATTGTGCAACTTCGCTTCTCGGCCATCATGCATTGAAATGCGTGATTGGTGGCCCGAGGGTCGAGAACCACACTCCCTTGAGCTTATGAAATGATAGGGAGGGTGGTTGTGCACACATATCTTGCAAATACATTGCCATGCCCTTTCTTGCTCTCTGTTGCAGCAAATTGAAGTCTGGCAGCAGAAACTGGTCGGCCGACCAGATAAAGTGGCTGGCCGATCACTTTTTCTGGTTTTCAGCACAAAAAGTGGTCGGTAGATGGTCTCCAATGCCAAAAACTGGTCGGCAGCCCTCCCAAAGGTTCCCATGGCGGAGTTTAAGCTTTTTGGAGCTTGGTGCAAGGTTCTGAGAACAACTGCAAACAGAGGTAAATCGGGTCATCGCGATGGATTTCCGAGCGAGGCGGTTCAAGCATGCATGCATCCCTCATCATGAGGCCATTTCAGTGCTTTTGATAGCTTAGAATGTGTATTTGTTTCAATTTGGTTGTGTAATAATTAATTAGCTAGAATAGTTAGTTAATTAGTTGGTTCTGTATTATTCGGACCCTCCTCCGAGAGGGTAATGTTGTAAATAAGTGTGCGTGTGTGTGATGCATGTCTTCCAACCCCCATTTCTTTTTCCCTTTTATTTACTAGCTTACGATGGTTAGTTTTAGGACATGTTTCAATTAGCATCCTTATGCTCGCATGTTCGCATTCATTCATCTGTCTTGCATGCACCGGGCTCGGCGTATCATACTAACTGCATTGTATTTCAATTCCAAGTTGAATACACGTTATCTGTAGCATCTCAAATGCCATCTTAGAATAACCGAGTCTATCTTAGTTGCATTTTGCATGTGTTACATTAGCCATCTTAACATGAACTAGGATTATGCATTGATTACTAACTAGTTTCTGTTTTGGCTCGGAGTACTCAGTAAGTGTTTATGCTTTAGCATCCTTGCATGTGTGTGAGTGACTGCCATAATAGCATGCTTGCCATGAGGCTAACTGCTTATGTGATATAACTGCCTGAATGCCTGTGGGTGAAGGTTGGATTACTTGGATTGGAACAATTCATTGAAATCCGTGTTTTAGCCTACTTGCGAGTAGCAAAGGTTGGATTACTTGGATTGGAACGATTTATTAAAATCCGTGTTTTAGCCTACTTGCGAGTAGTAAACTTCAAACCATTTCCAAACAAACGGATGTGCGATGCTTTGTTCCAAATTAGGCGATCTAGTCTATACTTGTATGCCGTGCGCATCACATAGTTATTCTAGGTTAATAACCGAAATAAGAGCACATGTGTTTTCAAAAACAAGATATCATGTTAGTAAAGGCCGATCTTTGATCGGGCGAGCGGGAGTGCTCATTGCATGACCTTCCCCTCTCGTACCCAAGTTCCCGAGCCGAGGCAACTTTGGTGATAACGGACACGTGGCCTTAGGCACGAGTCAGGGTTTCCTAAATTTCCCAAAAATAAAATATTTAGGTGGCGACTCTGTATCTGACAAAGCAGTCCATGTTTGACACTTCTTTCTAAAAATCAGTTTTTCAAAACGATTTTCCGGATTTGGACTCTTTGGTGATTTATCAATCTCGCATTGCACTTTGCGAGATCAGATTAAGAACCGTGACTTTGGGTCCGAACTGTAGTGAGCCCAATGAACAAAACGGGATTGTCCCGGGACGTTCGGGCGCGTCTACAGCTATATGCATACATTGTGATAGTCAATCAGCAATAGGTAGAGCACAAAGTCATACATATAATGGTAAGTCCGACACATTTGTCGTCAACATAACATCGTGAGACAACTACTCTCTAATAGAATTATTTCCATTAAATATGTGAAGTCTAAAGACAACATAGCGAATCCACTAACCAAAGGGTTAGCAAGAAAGTTAGTTGAGAATTCATCGAGAGGAATGGAACTTTAAGCCTCTTAAATAAGAGTTACCACAACGGCAACCCAACCTAGTTGACTGGAGATCCCAAGATCTAGGTTCAAAGGGACAACCGAGTTGTGTATGACTCAGAAGGATCACTGTGGAGTCAAACTCCTATCCATTTCTATGATGAAATAGTGATGTCTACAGCGTTTTAGGTTAAGTAAAATTATAATGATTCTCATATCTATCTAAACCTAGTGGAGTATGACAGGATACTCTTCATAAGAATCACCTATATGAGTGTGAACTAGGCCGATTTTATGAGATTTGTGAAAGGCTACAATTCTCTAGAGTACTCATAAAAGACTAAGTTGTTCAGGGCCAAAATGAACACAATAGTGAGAACTAAACTGTGTCTGCGGATATACTGTGTGAGTTCTATTGTCTTGGTTTACACAAACGACTGAACAGTTCAAGCCATCATGTTCACTAGTTAGCTAGTAAATCTAATAGTGTCTCACTACCTATCATTTGTAGAATATTTCCAATTTCTGTACTCTCTGTAATTAGATCATGTTGTTGCATTTTCTCTCTATTAAATTCCATTCATGTGGGGGATTGTTAGAAGATTGGTTTTATATAGGCTGATTTTGGGTCATCTTTGAGTCCAAAATAGAGTGGGGTCCGCGCATCTTTTGGGGTGGGTCAAAAGATGTGACATATTCCTTACCGCGTGGCAAGTCACACGGTGAAGATGGTTCGTCAAAACCATTTATGAGTGAATGGAAACTTGATATCGTTTTCGGGTTCGTGGAATTGGACATTTAAAGAATTATATGAGGGTTTCCTTGTAAGGCTTGTCCCACATTAAAACTGGAAGTGAACTTATGTGTGTATATAAGTTTTAGGTGGCAACACTTGGGTTGGGCCCCAAAGGGCATCCTAAGTTTGTAGAAGGGAGGAGTTATGGACAAAGTGAACCTTAGCCCAAACCACCACACGCACGCGCGCGCCTCCACTACCGTCCGTCCGGCCAAGTCGGGCGCGGTTGTGGGTTGGGTCGGTTCTAATATTAATTTTTTGAGCAAAATTTATTTGATTTGAATTTTTTCCATATTTCTTGCGGGAAAAATTAATTTAAATTTTGCACTTTTGTAATTTGAATTTGAATTCAAATTTTTATCCAAAATTTTGTGCCTCTTTTCGTATCCAAATTCCACAACAGATTTTTCAGTCCAAACAGTTTTTCAATCTGTTCAAATTTGGACAGATTCATAACTGTCCAAACAGATTCAAAATCTGGACAGTTTTATAACTACAGCAGTTGCAAATCTGTTTGAATTTTGAATTATACCTGTTCAGTTCTAGACAGCACCTATTCGGGCAGATATATATGCCTATAAATACCAGCTCTATTCCAGCAGTTTGTGCATAAAAAAAAAAGTCTAAAATATACATTTCTTGCTGTCCAGATTTTTTATCTGTTTGCATTATTCTTCATATTATTTTAGGAAAAATTCAGAGAGTTTAGAACACAGGTTTTGTTCACCGAACAAATTGTTTAGAGTGTTACTACAATTTGTGAATATCATTATATCCTGGGAGATAGACGTCATTTATCCGTATGCACCGTAGCGGGCGAATCTGTCTTAAGGACAGAGTGTCACACACTCGACTTGATCTTTCAAATATTTTATTCGGTTCGGTAAAATAAATTCGGTACGTAATTTATTCTTATTTATTTGATTTGTTTCAAGTTATTTATTCTATACAGAAGATTGTTCCAACATAAACAATTGTATCTTCTGTCCCATCAATGAGTAGTGTCATCTCTGTTCCAGGTCTTCCAGAAAAAGAAAAAGCCCAGCCCGGGAGACTCGATCCCTATTCAGGCTCATTTGAGAATTGGATTTTCTAGTATTTTTTAAATTTTTTTATAAAAGTATGCAAAAAAAAATAAAAATAATAATTTAATAATTTGTAATAACTTTTGACTTTCTAATTAAAAACCTCTCTTTACAAACATAGCCTCATTCTCGATTTTACCTGGGAGATCCAACCCCCAACGTGGAGAGATTAAGTTGAGTTCTTGAAAATGATTTTTATGGTATAGGTTTAGTGTGATTTAATTTTTTATGATATGGATTCAGTGTGTTTGTTTTTTAATGGGTACTTTGTATATTTTGTTTTGTGTCTCTATTTTTTTATTATTGGTAAAGTAAACATGAAATTAAAAATATAACGAAATAAAATGTATTGACAAAGATTCGAAGAGGGTAAACTCTCCTACTGCTGGAATTTGTATCTGAACAATCAATTCTTTGGCCTCACGATTTTTTTAAAGATAAGAGAAAAAAAAAACAAAAACGAAATGACCAAAAAAAAAATTAAAAGAAAAATAAATACATAAGTTAACTAGGACTTGATTTCAAAACAATGGGTCGGACTACTATACGCAAAAATAGTTTTTGTGTACCATACCTTAAAGTAGTATTCTAATCCAAGCCAGAAGTCACCGGTAAAACCGATGATACGATGTGGTGTTTTTATTTATTTTTTTTATATTTTGAACTAACAGATGTTGTGCAGATGTAATATTTTACATTAAATTATTTATAAAAAAAAAATTAGACTAATCTTATTTAAGATTTAAAAATTATATTAAATCCTATTAAATTTGACATAATTGTATTAATTTTTTTAAAAAAATTTAATTTAAATAAAATTTAGCTAGTTTTTCAATAATATTTTGTCAATTGTATGAATAAAAAAATAATATTAATTATTTAATATTGAAATATATATAATACATTCGTATTTACTTTTGTGTTTACACGAAAATTCTATAATACACATTCTGTTTTTGGATGTGTATCATATGTCCAGTTATAACCTTTGTAGTCTTTGATTATAACTCACTGTGCTATTGATTATGACTTGATTATGACATATTGTTGTGTTAATTGTGCATTTTCATATTCGGATCCTCAACAATTGGTTCCGTTTTGATAATCTGAACCATTCACTTTTTAGAACTCGTTAAGTAAAATATTCATGCAAAAAATCAAAATGATCGAACATATGTAGTTATATGTTAGAATCAATTTATATTACAAAAAATAGATAGTTATTCTTGAAATTATGTTTGTCATCCATTTTTTTAAAAAAAATATTTTTTTTGATTAGCAAAATAAAACCTTTATTAATGAACAAAGATCTCATTACATCAAGAAAGGAAAAAAAGAGATGGGTGCAAAAAGCATCATCGCGAGACATAACAATCCCAACTATATTGGCACCAATATGTCTGCCCAATCCCTTGCTAGCACACTATAGACACCCCATTTTTGACTGCCCGCAAGGCTCAAGCGCTTTGCCCAGTACACTCGATGATGAAAGTGGTGTTGTGCGTGGTTCGAAGTCTCAACGAAAGAGCCATGTTTAAGCTCTAAAACAATACCAAACCTCATATATTTCCATTGATTATACCCAAGAAATCCATTGTTACACATTGTGCCACTCTATGTTGAGTCTGAAGCAGAAAAATAGGTGAACACATTGAGGGCCGGCTGTATCTCATTGAGGGCCAGCCGGGGCTATTGAAGGCCTGTCGTGCCTTAGTAGCGAGAAACATTGTTCTATGCGGGAGCCCACCAGCTGTCCATTTTTGAAGATATTTATGACCTCTCTTGCTCAAATTCTATAAAAATGACCATATATCTCTGTTTTGAGGGTTGAAGATCTTTTAAAAAGCCTCTACACCTTCTTGAGAGCTCCTTCATCTCCTTCTTCTTATGCAAGTAATCCTTTGAGCAAGCCTACCACCTTGAACCTATATCCATACATCATATACACTTTCACACCTTAGCCTAGGAACCTTGGTTGAGCCTTGAACACCACAATTCAAGCTTGACAGTGTGTTGGGACTTAGTTTGATTCATAAACAAAAGCTCACTTCTTTGAGAGGTATAAGCTTGTCATCCTCTCTTTTACTTCTTGTTCTATCTATTGCTATCTAGTTCTTGTAGTTTTAGTTTGTTTTGATTCTCTTCCAAGTGTTTAAGTTTGGGTTTGGAGAACTAATAAAAGGGTAGAGAGAGTTTACACTCTTTTTTACACCTTTACCTATAGCTCAAACCCTTGCTTTTACCCTCCTTTTCTTTGCTTTCTAAATTGATTTTTAGAGTTAAAAAAAAGGATAAAAATCATGCTTTGAGGTTTCAAAAATAGAGGGGTTAGCCACCCCTCCTTGTTCTTACTTAATAGATTTATTCTCTCTTTGTTGTTTAGCTTTGTAGGCTTTTTTCATGCACTTTGAGCCACTATTTTTCATCCATTAAGGACTGTTTTAGGGCTGTTTTAGGTTGTTTAAATAGTTCATGCTTTGATTAGCTTGATTGTTGTCTCATAAGTTTGCAAACATAGCTTGTTGTATATTGTTCTTAGCTTTTCTTTAACTAATTTCCATGTTCAAGAACCTCATTTTAATAATCAGCTTGCCATTCATTTCTTTCATTTGAGAGTCATTTCAACTGGTTGATGGTTATTAAAACATGAACTAGAGATCTATATTTAATGGCTTAATCTCTACGGAGGTTCATTGTCAACGGTATAGTTTCTTGTTCATGTTGAGAATCACCTCCCGTTTGACATGTCTCTCACTTAGTGGACGTAATCTTTAGTAGACGTAACAATCATCTTGGACTTAATGGATTAAAGGATGGCAAAGACTAATGAATTTGGCTTAAAATGCACCAACTCACATAAAGAAAATAAGTTATATTGCTTGGGATTCGACCGGATGTTATGCTGAATCTATTGTGTCAATGGTTGTTTTACATCAATTCATGATGTTTTGATGAACCTTGAAGCGTCTCTATCTCCCTCTTTGAGTTCACTCCATGATAGACCGGAGGGGTGGTTGTAGTTCCTTTCATTTATTGATTTTTATCCAAATTGTACCCGAAATCATAAAACAATCAACTTGCTCATTGATGGTTTTGGAAACAATTCCAATCTTCTCTCAAGGCTTCCCCATGATAGAGAAGTGTGAGAGGGACAAACAGAGTTCAGAATAACTCTGTCTGCACTGTTTTCACATAAGAACACAAAACAGAATTTTGCATGAAATTGAGGCACGAGCGGCCTTCTTTAGGCCCGGCCAGGCTTCATTGAGGGCCGGCTGGTCATCAAATGTTTGGTCAGCAGTATGTTTTGCAAAAAACAGAGAATAGTGGTTGAAGGTGAAACAGAGCAGGCCTAAGCAAATAGAGTTGTTCTTGGACACTGTGCGTATAACCCTTGTGCATCCTTGCTTACCTCAAAGTTGTAGATTAATGCTCCAATTATTAGCGTTGTAATTAATTTATTTATTTATTATTGTTACAATTAGTCTTGTTAATTATTAGTGTTGTAATTATCATTATTGTTTATTTCTAATTGTTATTAGCTAATTAACTTTAATAGCTAGTTTATTTCTCATTTTCATTATTATCCTTGTTGTAATAGAGTAGTTAGCTAGTTAATTCTTCGCTTATTTATTCATTCGGTTTTGTAATAATTAGTTTAATTCAAACTTTCGGACTTTGATTCGTACCCACTTGCACAAGGGCAATTATGTAATAAGTTGTATGTCTTCCAACTCCACATCTTTCTCCCTTTTACGTATTTGCTTACGATGGTTAGTATAGAAACATCATTTTTTCAAATTAGCATTCTTATGCTTTGCATCCATTGTCTTGCATGCATCCAAGGTTCGGCTCATCATACTAACCCAATATCAATGTTCAAATCCATTACTTGAATTTGACTTATTACTCAATTAAACACCATTTACTATTCAATAAAACTACCCTTACTATTTCATAGTAAGTAGATTTGACTCACTACTCAAGGAGAATTCACTTACTATTTCATTATACTTTATTTACTACTTAATGAGATTACACTTACTATTGTATTAGACTTGAGTTACTACTCAATGAGATTTCACTTACTGTTTAATTAAATTTGACTTATTACTCAATAAAACTCCACTTACTATTTCATTAGATGTGACTTACTACTTAATGAGACTCTACTTACTATTAAATAATTTTTCTTTAACTAGGTGAAATGTTATTCCAACAAAATCTTAAATTTCATAAATTAAAAATATCACATAATGTTAAAATAAAATAGTGATAGAGATAGAGATAGAGATAGAGATAGAGATATAGATTTAGATATAGATACATTCTTACCTCAACAATTTTTTGAATTTGTAAAAATTAAAATCACCCTCTTTCAAATATCATTTGTTACAAAAGTCAAAAGCAAGACACAATATTGTTCATAGTGTGTACAAATGAGTTATGAGGTCTTCTATATTCTCCTAATTAACAATCTTCTTATATGGCAATTACTGTTTTCAAGTGCAATCGGTAAAGAAATGTAATTCTTGTAAATGTATTTATTTATTGCCATTAATAAATGTTGACAAATGAAAAAGGTTTTCCTAGGTTTATGTTTTATTTAATTTTTCATTTATGCTTTAAAATATTGTAGATATTAAATTTGTAAAAGCATATTCATTGCAAATCATATGAATTTGGGAGGGGGAGGGGGGAGGGGGAATTCATTTTATCGTGGATATTAAATTGATAAAAACTTATGAATTTATAAAATTTCTAAAAGATTTTTGAATATGAAATTTATATAAGTTATATAAAATATACAAAATTTATAAGTAATAAAATAAAAATATGGATCTCAAATTCTTAAATAGTAATTAGTGGCTTAAGGTGTTGTTGGTTGAAACAAAGGGTACTACTTTTAAATTAACTTTTACAAAATATAAGTTTAAATAATTTACATTTTAAAAGAAAATAGTTTACAATTTATTTTTATTTGTTTTGTTTATTTTTAATATTATTTTGAAAGTTATTTTTTTTCACAGTAATGACTTTATAAATTTTGGAAAATTAGTAACAAATTTTAATAAATTAATATTCACATGCCATATTTTACTTTTTATAACTTACAAAAGAATAATAATATACTTTCCACTGGTTTATATGACTTTTAATGTACTACTTTATGTGTCGACACAACATTGATGCAATGTATTCCATCACTGATATTTATTTTCAATGTATACTGACACATGAGGTGATATATTAAAAGTGAAATAAACTGGTAAGTATAGCATCACTCCTCACAAAAAAGACTAAAAATATGAAGGAAAAATAGTTATATATAATGTGTCATTAGTTTCATGTGTTTAAAATTAATTTATAATACAAAAAATAACCCAACTTTTGAGATAAAAAAATAGGACCTGATTAACAGGTAATATTGTTGAGTTGTATTTTATTTATATTCAAATAGTAAGTTTATTTACAACAAGTAGTAAATGAGTTAATGGTAATGTCACGACCCAAACCCGCCCCTATGGGTTTAGCACCGTAACCGGCCAGTAATCCGAGATTACCGAAGGCCTGCTTGACAGTAGAACAGTAATACAGAGTACAGGGGCATGGCGGAAGCCAATACAGTAATTAAACAATATCCAATGAGCTGTGACAGTCTGTATGCAAAAAGATTTTTCATACATTAATACTTTCAGTACAGAATCGTATGCATAACATTTACAAACATTCAGTACAGGGACCTAATCCCTATTAACATTACAGTAAACGGTGCAGTACAGTGTTATCAGTCCATACAGTACAGTAACAGTCTATACAGTACAATGACAGTTGGGTGAAGCTAAGACACCCCAAAAGCAGTCTAAGCTTGATTACACTCGGAACCTCGCAGTGAGGCACAGTGGTTGGCTTGACAAAACTAAAGCTTGCCTAACGCTCCTAGCTGCAGTCTGGTGCCTGGACACCTACATATATATATGAGCAGTGAGCTAAAGCCCAGTGAATAACATAATGTGTAAAGAGGTTATGAATGAATGTCCTTACAGTAATGAAAGCAGTTCATTAAACAGTATTTCAGTCTTTCAGTATTTCAGTCAATCAGTCATATGTGGTACATCCGTTAGCCTATAAACAGTAGGTCCAAAGGACCGGGTCTTAACAGACCCAACAGTAATGATGGCCAATCATTCAGTAAACAGTATGGTTCCACAAGGGAACCGACAGAGCTCTGTAACAGTAACAATAATTGCTAAGGATGCCACAATACAGTTCAGAATACAGGACATACATTCATTCAGTAAACAATAACAGTTCAATAAACAGTTCAGTTCAGTATTCAAAAGATAACCATTTTGAACATATCTTTACACAACTGTTACTCACAGAGATTGGGCTTATCAGTAGCTAGAGCATCTCCTCGGAATGCCAACCCTACACAGTAAACAGGATGAACACACACTAAGCTATACAGTTGGGAAAGATCAATAACTTAATCCCTAATTTGCCTCGGTGTGTTCTACATCTATACCCTCATTAAGATGTCTTAAACTAGGCCTAAGAATGCCTAGGATGAGATGAGGATGCAAAAATACAGTTGGAAGGCATTTTTCAAAAGTTGCTGAAAATAGGCGCTTCGCTCGAGCGAGCCTTCCTTCGCTCGAGCGAGCTTCAAAAATCAAAGGCTTCGCTCGAGCGAACAATCCTTCGCTCGAGCGATCTGATGAACAGTAAAAGTACTGGTTGCTCGATTTTTACGCGCGATGCCACGCTCGATGCTCGCTCGAGCGAGCTTGCAAAACCAAAGGGCTCGCTCGAGCGAGGAATCCTTCGCTCGAGCGAGGAAGCCAAATCTGGAATTTCCAGATTTGTCTCCCAAGTTCGAACCAAGCATTCAACAACCCAAAACTCAACCTCTTGGGCCCAAATTCTGGGAAAACATTTCAAACTCATAGTACAACAAGGTTTAAAGCTCAATTTGTACATGCAAGGGCCAAAGGTGAGTCAATTGAAGCCAAATTTCAAACCCATTTTCAAGAACAATCTTCAAACATGACATGCATGGGTTAAAACCATTTCAAAGCTTCAACTCTTGCTCCAAAGAGCTCAATCTTTTCAAGTAAGATGAAAACATGGATTTAAACATGATTATGAACATGCATGTGGCATTTGACCATGGAATCAACTCAAAACTCATCAATTCAAGCATGCATGCATGATATTTGCTAGAATCCCACATATTTGAACTAAATCATGACTTAGTTCTACAATGAAGCATGAATCATGCAAGAACTTGTTCAATGTCAACAATAAGAAGATGAATTCCTTACCTAAGTCTTGTATTCAAGGTTTAGGAGCTCAAAAATACATCAATCTTCAATTTCCCCTAAGTTCTCAAGCAATTCACAAGGTTAGAGTCAAAATCTCCCTCAATTCTCTCCCTCTCTCTCTAAATTCGGTTGTATGCAAGAAATGGGAGAAGAAATGTTTTGATTAAGTGTATAAGGCTCAAAGATGAATAAACAAAGGCCCCACTCACAATGGCAAAATGGTAATTACGTCAAACTCTTTAATTGGCTTTATTTAATCTAATTTAACCATACCAAATCAATTTTCAGATGAATGTGCCATAAAATCGCATTAATTATGATGAACACAGAACATTGATCAATTTTGGCTCCGGCCGCCGATAAGGCCTTCAATTTGCAGTTTAATGCATAAGACGAGAACAGATTATTTGGCAGTCGAACAGATAGATTATGCATTTAAACAGTTACAGTCAATCGATTCAGTTTTGGATCTCAGTCAGTCAGTTCGGTACTTTAATCAATTCAATTATCAATCATGTTCAGTCTCAGTAAACAGTAATCAGTAAACAGTGACGAGGGTTGTTACAGTCTCCCCTCCTTATAAAGAGTTTGGTCCTCCAAACTCGAATTAACATATGACAACAGAGATGATGCCTATCACAAAGGTAACTTTCACTCTATAACAGGAGTATAATCATATTCATAAACAGGTTCATGGCCCAATCTCAATCTTAACAATGCACAAAAACGGAATCAGTTATCACGTATAAGGATTGGGGCTCCTATTAAAACAGAATCTTATGCACAGCCAGATTTCAGTCAAGGACAGATTCAGATACATGTTCATTTTCATATTCTTGTCCACAGCATACGTAGATGCACAATCCTGGCTTATGTATACATGGTGCATTACTAGAGCAGATACAGAACAGATGCAGACATGGCAAGTACAGAGCAGATACAGTGCAGAACAGATACAGTACAGAGCAGATACAGTTACATAATGGTTATGAATAACCAGTTCCATAAGGGAATCCCGAATCCGGGTAACAGAACGGAACAGTACAGAAGCTGGGCCCTCATGACGAGGCCTCCGGTACGGGTAACAGAGTGCAGACAGATATAAGTTCCATAAAGGAACCTCCGATACCGGGCAGCTAACATATATTACATAATACTAAGAGTCACGAATATATAACAGGGATCAAACAATCATTCAGTAAACAACATATAGCATTTTCGAGACAAAACTTATTTCGTGACACGAAATATGAATAAAGTGGCACAGTAGTGCACAACAGTTACAGTAGCAGTAGCAGTGTCAGTACAGTAACGGTGACGGTGACAATACAGTAACAGTACAGTAGTGGTATAGTAGTATTCACACTACTCATATCAAGTACTTATCGGGGTTAGAGATTTACACTGGTCTTAGTCTCATAAGTAATTTTCCCCGTTAAGTTACAGAGATTCGTTCCATTCAATTTCGAGTCTTTCATTCAGTCTTTGTTCAATTCGGTTCTCGGTTCAGTAATCCATCACAGTCAGTCTAGTTCATTCGGGAGTCATTGGAGACATTAGGCGATTTTGTACATTACTCTCATAGCAGTAGACAGAGTTCTGAAGTAAGCATTCATTTACTACTCATCAGTTCCAGTCCCCACAGGTTCGGTCATAGCACATGTCAATACGAAAGCAGTCATACAGATTACACATACTTCCAGACAGTCAGAGCTTATGATTAAAACCAGTCCGTTGTCAATAGATCCCGTCAGTTCTGAAGTACAGTAATCACCAAAACAATCATTTCCCAGTCAAACAAGTTCATAGTCACAACGGTAATACCGGGTAATTAATCATATGGCATGTACCCAGTTTTTCCCATATTGTAAGCAAATCAGATAATAACTCTCATAAGAGTTTCCCCCCAGGTCAATTCAATGAAGGTTCGACCAGGTCATGTCAGATGCAAGTTCTGCCCAATCATTTCAAGTAAAAGTTCAAAGCACAAGCCTCTAACAAGAATTCTATCAGTTACAAAAAGGGTTTCATCAACCCATGGTTTTATCAGATCAGGTAACAGTTCAGACCAAAGTCCCATTCTTATCATTTCCAGATCAGTTAACATTGGTTCATACTCCGGTCATTTCGGTACATAGTCAGTAGTTTCACAATTAGTCTGAGTTCATCAATTGTCAAACTTACATCAGAGTCCGGTACCATTTCAATTCATATCAAAGCAGTACAGGTCATATACAATGTGTTCCTCCCAACAAGTTTACAGGCAAATACACAGGCACGCAATTATTCATATCGAGAGGTAAGCATCACAGTCAATATAGCAATTTTCCAAATCAATCTTTCATAAAGGCATATGGTATACAGTAATACATCACCCAAGGTTCTCAGTGACACATAATGGTGAGTTGCCCTACAAGGGTTCTAGATCAGTCATATCGTCACTACAACATAGGCTCGCAAGCCTAATCAAACAGTCATGTCAATTCTCCACAATCACGATTCCTAGTCAAGAGTTTATCGGTTGGGGTCTTTATTCAGTCATGTAGTTACAGAGTCATAGTCCAAACGGTTAACTTATCAAATAAATTAATCAGTCATTCCGAGCAAAGGTACAGTCATATATCTATTCAGTCTAGTAATATCCTTAAGCAAAGGTAAGCAGATATGTACACAAGTCTAAGCGGTTTCCTTAGCATAGGTAAATGTTAACATGAGGTTTTACAGTGTCACATATATGGTCCGCATCAACGGTAGATTTCAAAACATCCATTATTCACAGTCCATTCCTCTCAATCTTAACAGTGTTACAAGCATGGGAACGTACATATAGGTGTGAGATCAAAATCAGTTTTCATATAGGCATTCATTCACAATTTCATAAACAGAAGTTCATCTTTTCAAATCAATATGAGTTCTTAGTTTCAGCAGTCTCACACACAAACAGTTCGCGTGTATAATTCGAGTTTAAGGGTCCGTTCATTCAATAATGTCTGTCAATACGTAACAATCCAGCACAAATCATAGTCGTGCAAATTTCTCGAATTACAGTCCATCATAAGGTATTCCCACGTTCAACAGTTCTAGTACAGTTCAAAGGTCATACCTAACAGTTCACATTCAATTGTTGCAGTACGATACAAGGACCTAACTCAGCAAGTTCTCGCTGTTCACAAGTCCTAACAGTTCTCATAGTACATGGTTCATAATCCCAATAATTCAATCGGTTCAGTCATATGTTCACAGTCTATACCAAATTACGGAATATACGATTCCCACACAAACGTTCGTATAAGCAATTTCATCTATTTAAGATAATACCTGCGTCAATCATTTCGGTGTTCCGAGGCAAGACTTAGGCAAATATCTCTCCTGTCCATGCCTAGAATAAGTTTCAGATAGGCGGTGGCAACGCTCCATTGGTATTTCCCACATACGGTACAAATAGGTATATCGTTGTTCACATTACTTCTTTGACGATTTTCTATTCACGGAGGTCATTGAAGCACCGGTCATTTTCACTTTCTGTTACTTTTGTTTCATTCTTTCTAATTTCAGTTGACGATGTCAAACACATCTAGGTCACTCCCACCTCCAGTTCTTTCTAGTCTTTACAGTCAATGCCTATCATGTGGGGTGCCATCAAACTAGCTAGGTAAATTTTACCTCATATTCGAGCACAGTCTTATTGCCTTTCAAGTTATTCAAACTCAGGTACTTTCCTATCTCGGATGCATTGGGGAAAGCATTTTTTTTTTTTTTTTCGAAGAGGACTTCACATATTTTCTCAGTTTCTAAACCCAAGTCTCAGTTTTTCAGTGGTTCAGTACCTCCCAGAAATTCTGGTGGTTTCAGTTTAATTGGGTTTCAGTATTAGTGCCATCAGTTCATATTCAGTTGGTTCAGGCACGTATGTCTGCCTTTATTCTCTCGGATTTTCGATTAAGGCCTCAATCATTCATTCTAGCCTGTTAATCCTCAGATTAGAAGTTTCAGTTCATTCACAATCCTCGCCCTTGTTGTTGTTATTTCAGATTCTCAGTTAACCTATTCATTCCTCAGGAATTTACCAAGAATTTCCGACTTGAAGCAACGCTGGCCAACGTGATTCCAATCGGACTTTCCAGGTCATTCAACAAAGGCATGAGACTTTATGGTTTAACATCCCACAAATTAGGTTCCCACATATTTCTTTGATCAACACAGGGAAGTTCTCACTGATTTCACATTTTATTCCATATCAGACGTGTGTATATTTTCATTTCAGTTCAGGTATGGTCACATGACCCTTTACTTTCACACGTTCACTTTCTTATAGATTTCCACAGCCGGTAGTAACATTAGCATTACATGTTATTCCATTTAACTTCTTTAAGTATGCATATAGGTTTCGTTTCATTTCACTATAAACAGTGGTAGCAATTTTAAATATAAACAGTTGCATACTTGAACAGTTTAACACGTTAGCATATAATCAATCATGTCATTGTCGCACACACTTTTCATGTTCATGCAATGCCCTAATCTCTTTTCTAGGACATCCTATAGCTCATCTGGACACGTGCGTGCGGTATAACTCGTGGTTAAGTATCGCTCTGATACCACTCTGTCACGACCCAAACCCGCCCCTATGGGTTTAGCACCGTAACCGGCCAGTAATCCGAGATTACCGAAGGCCTGCTTGACAGTAGAACAGTAATACAGAGTACAGGGGCATGGCGGAAGCCAATACAGTAATTAAACAATATCCAATGAGCTGTGACAGTCTGTATGCAAAAAGATTTTTCATACATTAATACTTTCAGTACAGAATCGTATGCATAACATTTACAAACATTCAGTACAGGGACCTAATCCCTATTAACATTACAGTAAACGGTGCAGTACAGTGTTATCAGTCCATACAGTACAGTAACAGTCTATACAGTACAATGACAGTTGGGTGAAGCTAAGACACCCCAAAAGCAGTCTAAGCTTGATTACACTCGGAACCTCGCAGTGAGGCACAGTGGTTGGCTTGACAAAACTAAAGCTTGCCTAACGCTCCTAGCTGCAGTCTGGTGCCTGGACACCTACATATATATATGAGCAGTGAGCTAAAGCCCAGTGAATAACATAATGTGTAAAGAGGTTATGAATGAATGTCCTACAGTAATGAAAGCAGTTCATTAAACAGTATTTCAGTCTTTCAGTATTTCAGTCAATCAGTCATATGTGGTACATCCGTTAGCCTATAAACAGTAGGTCCAAAGGACCGGGTCTTAACAGACCCAACAGTAATGATGGCCAATCATTCAGTAAACAGTATGGTTCCACAAGGGAACCGACAGAGCTCTGTAACAGTAACAATAATTGCTAAGGATGCCACAATACAGTTCAGAATACAGGACATACATTCATTCAGTAAACAATAACAGTTCAATAAACAGTTCAGTTCAGTATTCAAAAGATAACCATTTTGAACATATCTTTACACAACTGTTACTCACAGAGATTGGGCTTATCAGTAGCTAGAGCATCTCCTCGGAATGCCAACCCTACACAGTATACAGGATGAACACACACTAAGCTATACAGTTGGGAAAGATCAATAACTTAATCCCTAATTTGCCTCGGTGTGTTCTACATCTATACCCTCATTAAGATGTCTTAAACTAGGCCTAAGAATGCCTAGGATGAGATGAGGATGCAAAAATACAGTTGGAAGGCATTTTTCAAAAGTTGCTGAAAATAGGCGCTTCGCTCGAGCGAGCTTCAAAAATCAAAGGCTTCGCTCGAGCGAACAATCCTTCGCTCGAGCGATCTGATGAACAGTAAAAGTACTGGTTGCTCGATTTTTACGCGCGATGCCACGCTCGATGCTCGCTCGAGCGAGCTTGCAAAACCAAAGGGCTCGCTCGAGCGAGGAATCCTTCGCTCGAGCGAGGAAGCCAAATCTGGAATTTCCAGATTTGTCTCCCAAGTTCGAACCAAGCATTCAACAACCCAAAACTCAACCTCTTGGGCCCAAATTCTGGGAAAACATTTCAAACTCATAGTACAACAAGGTTTAAAGCTCAATTTGTACATGCAAGGGCCAAAGGTGAGTCAATTGAAGCCAAATTTCAAACCCATTTTCAAGAACAATCTTCAAACATGACATGCATGGGTTAAAACCATTTCAAAGCTTCAACTCTTGCTCCAAAGAGCTCAATCTTTTCAAAGTAAGATGAAAACATGGATTTAAACATGATTATGAACATGCATGTGGCATTTGACCATGGAATCAACTCAAAACTCATCAATTCAAGCATGCATGCATGATATTTGCTAGAATCCCACATATTTGAACTAAATCATGACTTAGTTCTACAATGAAGCATGAATCATGCAAGAACTTGTTCAATGTCAACAATAAGAAGATGAATTCCTTACCTAAGTCTTGTATTCAAAGTTTAGGAGCTCAAAAATACATCAATCTTCAATTTCCCCTAAGTTCTCAAGCAATTCACAAGGTTGGAGTCAAAATCTCCCTCAATTCTCTCCCTCTCTCTCTAAATTCGGTTGTATGCAAGAAATGGGAGAAGAAATGTTTTGATTAAGTGTATAAGGCTCAAAGATGAATAAACAAAGGCCCCACTCACAATGGCAAAATGGTAATTACGTCAAACTCTTTAATTGGCTTTATTTAATCTAATTTAACCATACCAAATCAATTTTCAGATGAATGTGCCATAAAATCGCATTAATTATGATGAACACAGAACATTGATCAATTTTGCTCCGGCCGCCGATAAGGCCTTCAATTTGCAGTTTAATGCATAAGAGACGAGAACAGATTATTTGGCAGTCGAACAGATAGATTATGCATTTAAACAGTTACAGTCAATCGATTCAGTTTTGGATCTCAGTCAGTCAGTTCGGTACTTTAATCAATTCAATTATCAATCATGTTCAGTCTCAGTAAACAGTAATCAGTAAACAGTGACGAGAGTTGTTACAGGTAAGTAATAAGTATGTTTGTAACAAACAGTAAATTAAATATATTTTTTCATTACTAAATTAACTAAAATTGCTTTACCTTTTGGAAAACCACCTTGCTTTTCTATTTATTTTTAGTCATAACACATCTAATGGCTAGGATTTCATCCTATCCAAATCTAATGATGCATATATTTTTAGGTATCATACATGAATATTACTTTTATGTACTATAGATTTTTCCCAGAACAAAATACTTGAACCCAAAAATCAATCCACGCAACCCAAAGCTATGAAACCCAAACCCATAGACTGTTCCAGCAACCAACCCGCCTAGAAGCTCCCTCTTTTTTTGTTTTTTTTTTTTTGGTGCGTGTGTCTCTATGTGCACACACCAAGTTTGGGTTTCAAAAATGGGTCTGCAAAATGGCATTTTCTGAACTTAGTCTGGGTCAAAATGCTGTGTTGTAAGTCCATGATATATTTTATGATGGGGGTAATTACAGCCCAATGGGGTTTTGTAAAAATATTTATAAATATATGAAAAATTATAATTTTAATTATTAATATTTATTTAGTTTACAGCTAATATTTTTTCACTTTTACAGTGAATTGCTATTTCCCCTTTATGCTGTGTTTGGTTGAGAGATTTGAGGAGGGATTTGGAAAGGGAAATGGAAAAGGTAGGTGAAATGTGAAAAAAAAAAAAAATATACCTACATTTCACATAGTTTCACACACCTTTTCCCTTTCCCTTTCCAAATCCCTCCTCAAATCCCCCAACCAAACACAGCATTAGTGATTTGGCCTTCTATGAACTGAGTTTTGTATTGAAATGGTTACTCCTCCCTCACAACCTCTCTCACAATTTTCGTCTCATCACCATTGTTTGCTTAA
Organism: Camellia japonica; assembly: GCA_030407325.1. Lineage (NCBI taxonomy): Eukaryota > Viridiplantae > Streptophyta > Magnoliopsida > Ericales > Theaceae > Camellia > Camellia japonica. The sequence goes on along the minus strand of JAPPVO010000014.1, from coordinate 88,680,410 downwards.
GAACTGTGGATCCGGTTTTATAATTTTCTGACTTCAATTTTTTTAAATGTTTTCTTCGAATTTTTGTCTCATGTTTTGAAGCTAAAATCTGTTGTTTTTATTTATTTATTATTATTATTTTTTAAACGAAACCCTACCCTTCTTAAAATTGAAATTAGGGCATTTAATTCAACTCTTGTAGTATTCCAAAGTCGAAAATATTTGAAGATTGCCTCTCTTTTTTCTTTTTAAATGTTTTCTTTGAATTAATTTTTTTCATGTTGTGAAACTACATTTTGATTTCCCTTCTAAAAATGAAAATTAGGGAATTTGATTTAACTGTTTTAGCATTTGAAAATTGAAATAATCAATAATATGAAGATTACATAAATTCAACTATTATAAAGTTTTGGTTTCAAAATCAAATAAAAATGTTTCAATTTATGGGAGCAAGAACAACATTTTAGGGAAAGATATCTCTTTGATTTTATTTTTATTTTTCCATTTCTCTTCCACAAGGTGAGTAGGGCAATGGATTCAAAATTGAAATATTTGAATCATTCAACTAGTGTTCTTTTTCTCGCATGTATAGAGGGTTTTGTCCAATTATTCTTATTTTCCCTGTAAGCATGGAAATTTATCCAATTACATACAAAGGCCCATAAAATATTATGTAACTATTGACAAATCAAATCTTACCATGTGTCTAATTTGTCTCAAATCAAAATTTACATGGTGGTCAAATCAAATATTGCCATGTGTTTAAATGATGCAATAAATTAAGTCGTTTATTAATCAAATTAAGCCAATAAAATTATGGAACACCATTAAAGTAATATTTTGATATTATCTCTAAATAAATCAGGGATAATTATCAAAGAATGTGACGTCTATTAGACTCTCAACCACCCATGCTTATATCTCCAACAGAATTCTAGAACATAATTGTAGGTACACAAAATCATGTAGAGAGAAAAATCTACATCAAGTCAATGAGGAAGGCTCCATTGGATTCAAACCTCTAAAGCGCCAAAGGTCTTTTGGCCAATGCCTATCAATCTCCATAAAGCACAAAGCTAGGAAAATCAAATTAAAGTTCTTCATGAAATTCTACAAATCGAGTGTCTTCTTCTACTAAGTTGATGAAGATTCTACAAACCTAGTTCAAATCAAAATTTGTCATGAATCTTTACAAATCTATGTTCTTCTTCTAATAAATCTAATTTGAGAATAAGTTGTCAAGCCTTCAAGTTAAAGTCCCACAAATTTGTCATCTTCTTTGTGCTACTTGGAGGAAATTTTGTCGTTTGATTAGGGAACAAGTTGTCAAGCCTTCCAGTCAACTTTTTGAAGTAAAGAATCAGAGGATTATTTCCTTTAATTAGAAAATTCATCAGAGATTGTAATCGCATAATTTAAATTAATAAATTTATATTTGTTACTCTATCTTTCTGTCTTTATTTTGCAGAGAATAAATTTGTTTGTACAGTCCCTTCTTCCTTTCGTACACTTACCACAATCAACACGACCTGTATTTATCATTGAGTGAATCATATGTGTGTGGGTGAAAATCTGACCACACTGCCAACTTAGTATTTAGCTGGAGAGCACTGACAGAATAGATGACACCTATCAACCTGCAACAGAAAGAGAAGATTCCGGCGGTGGTTCGTCCACCCGGGGGCACTCCGACGATCAAGTCAGTATATCTCTCACAGATAATCAATAGTGCAAACTTACTATTCAGAATATAAATTGCGTACCTTAGACCCACGGGGGTGCCTCTCTTTTATAATTAACTCAATCCTAGTCCCAATAGAAGCCTGACTTCTATGGACTCCCATTCAGTGCTTACTTTGGACTCCTTAAGAGATAAGGATAGACTCCCTAAGAACATTATCCTTATCCATCTTGAAGTCTTTCCTCATTCTAGGACTCTTGTCCCTTGTCCGCTTATCTCGGATTCTGATATCTTCGGAGATAACCTCGGCCACGCCGAGATCATCTCGGCATTACGACCAGGACACGTGGCACCTCGACTGATACATCGGCGTCACCTTGCCACGTGTTGGTACTCAAAAATATATCCCCATAACTGCCCCCTAGGTTCTATTACCTCGGCATTCTGAGGTAATGGAACCTATATCGGTACCTCCTTCCAATACGTCGGCTTAAATCATTTTAGCCGAGATCATTGTTTAAGGCCGACATGTCTCCCTTAAAGAACAAGAATTCTAGTGAATTCCTTCACTCGTATGAGCTGTCATGCATCACTATTCAATCGTTTCATTCACGTGTCTTATCCTTATTGGATCATGCTTGTAACGCACCTGTAAGCCGTCTTGCGCCTGCGTGCGCCGTCTGACGCATTCACTGCTCTAGGCGCATTAACTGCCCTTTTTTGCCTTGTATGCTTTGATACTTAAAATATTTTGCATATCTTCAATATACACTTCAATCCTTGTGCAACCTTCTCAAGGTGACACACCTCGGTTGTACAAAATGATGATTTATCTCGGCAAGTACCTAACTACCTTTCTCGGCGTAATCTTGGTTTCACCTTGTAAATATAAAATTTCAACAAGTGTTTAACCTTAGTCTTCAATTTTGTAAATTGTCCACAAATTTCAACAAGTGTTAGACATCATCTCGGTTTAACTTCAACTTGAAAGTGTTAAACAATGATTTTGGTTTAACTTTAACTTGTAAATTGTCTACAAATTTCAACAAGTGTTAAACAATGATCTCGGTTTAACTTTAACTTGTAAATTGTCCACAAATTTCAACAAGTGTTAAACAATGATTTCGGTTTAACTTCAACTTGTAAATTGTCCACAAATTTCAACAAGTGTTAAACAATGATTTCGGTTTAACTTCAACTTGTAAATTATCCACAAATTTCAACAAGTGTTAAACAATGATTTCTCTTCTCTCTGCCCCCTAATGTGAACCTGAGTTCCACGTAGATTCTCATTATGCATGTATTCTAAAGACAATGTCAAGTATCTTGAAAAGAAAACCAGCTGAATCTTTATTTATTTACTTCGGCAAATGGCAAAGGAACAAAGAAATTTTAATGATAGAAAAATTTTAAATTGCAAGTGTTCCAAGGCCTTGGCAACTCTTTGCTCTCATTATCTTCAAGCCGATATGCCCCATTGCCCAGCACCGAGATGATTCTGTAGGGTCCTTCCCAATTTGGGCCAAGCTTGCCCTCTCTAGGATCCTTCTTGTTGCCAACGACTTTTCTTAAGACGAGGTCACCAATCTGAAATTCCTTTGGGTTAACCTTCTTGTTGTAAGCTCTGGCAAGACGTTGCTGGTATGCTGCGAGCTGAATTACAGCTTTCTCCCTTCGTTCTTCTAGAAGATCTAGATCTCGGGCTAAGAGTACATCATTAGTCCTGTTCTCTACCCCCTGGGTTCTGATCCCAAGGATGCCGACCTCCAGCGGAATGACTGCTTTTGTGCCATAAGCCATGGCAAAGGGGGATTCCCCTGTTGATCTTCTCGGCGTAGTCTGATATGCCCAGAGTACATTAGGCAATTCGTCTACCCACTTTCCTTTTGCTGCCTGCAGCCTCTTCTTTATCCCATCCAGAATTACTTTGTTGGATGCTTCTGCTTGTCCATTGCTTTGTGGAAAGCTTGGGGTTGAAAATTAGTTCTTGATCTTAAACTTTGCACAGAAGTTCTTAATTAGCTTATTGTCAAATTGAGTTCCATTGTCTACAACGATTGCTCTTGGAATCTCAAACCTGGTGATAATGTTCTTCCAAATGATCCATTGTCAGAGTATTGATTCTAAGGTTTTTGTTCTTTTTAAAAATGTCTTTTTGTCATTTTATACTTTAATCACTTTGCTCAATTTTTATAACTTCCAAATTATTAATTGGGTGCGATATTGACTAGTATTCTTTCAGCAGACTAGGCTTTTTTGTTCAAATCCACGAAAGTAAAATAAAGTATCATTTCTATTTTTTTTTTTTTTTCAATTTTGACCAATCAAATAATGCTTCTGAAGCTGGCAAAAGAGTTAAAGCCCTCTTTCATGTTCTAGCTAAATAGGTTTTCAAATTATGGGAGATTTGAGCAGTACAAATTGATTTATATGGAGTAGTTTTTTTTTTTTTTTTTTGATCAGCAAAAAAAAAAAGAACTTTATTGATGGAATAAACAAGTACAAAGTACAAAGCGAATTACATCAATAAAGACAAGCATCACAATGGGCTAAATCAACCCAATGAAGTTGGCACCATCTAGCTCATCCTACCATTTATATGGAGTAGTTTAATTCACAAGGAACAAATTATTGGACTGTTTGGATAGAAAATACATTTGATTGCTTATTTGGATTTTTCTGTATTGGAGTGTTCAAACTATAATTTTGTCTGATGGCATGATTCTTTTTGTATCTTTCATCGCTCCCTATGAGGAAACAACATTCATTATTTTTTAAAAATTTTTTTTTTTTACGTTGTGTAAAATTATGGTTTGTGATTTTTTATTTATAGGTGTGAGCACTTTTAGGTTGAGTCACAAGTTTTTTTTTTTTATTAGCAAAAAAAGAATCTTTATTGATGAAAAATCATACAAGGGATGAGATTATATCAAATAAAGGGGGGAAGAACAGCATGCATCAAAGCAAACAAACCCAATCCCAATTAGGTTGGCACCGAAAAGAGAGCCCAATCATCTGCAAGCTCAACCCCAAGAGTTCGGTGAGAAACCAAACCTGACAGGAAGAAAAAGGAAACAAGAGAACAGAACACAGATACAGCAAATCAAAACATAGTAAATCATAACAGAACAAAAAAACTAAACAGAGCAAACACAGCAGCAGGTAGGCAGACTTTAGCATACTTGAACCTTAGCCAAAACCAATTCATAATGCATACTTGAACCTTTGCCATCAGCCCGGAATTACACAACAGATTCAACCATAGCATACTAGCAAACCTTAGCTTAGCCGCCCACAGTCAACCACAACAGCAGACAAAACAGATAAGCCTATCATAGCAACTTACTATTAGTCCACCAGCAATCCACCATCTGACCAACGGATCCAAACAATGCAAAAGTAAATTCATGAGTTAATTGTTAAGTTGAGTTGGAGTTTTTATTTACTAGTATTTCAAATGCATGGCTACTTCGTGTTAATCAGACCCTTATTCTCTCTCCCTCAATTTGTATATTTAAGTGCAATTCTCTTTTATTTTGTATGTCTTTGTGTGCATATCATGTTTTGCAAGGTAACTTTCATTGAATGTCAATCTCTTTGTAGTGCATTTTTCTCATATTTATTTTTTTTCAAGAATAAATATTGGAAACAATATTTATTTCATTGTTTTTTTCCCAAGTTGGTGTCTACATGCTTTGTTCCGTTAGCAAATTTATTTTTCATGATCGTAACCTAAATTTAGCTGATTCATCTTAATTGTGGATCAACAAGTATGGGAAAATCATAAAATAAGGAGAAAAAAGAAGAAGACAGTAAATAAAAATATTCTTCAATGAATTTAGTCACGCCCAGAACTGCAAACCTCAACCAAACGCCATCATGCATCCACCACAAGAAAATTTGAGTTTGTGTTTGTCCAATACATATTAGTACATTATTTACCTACAGAAAATCCACAAACTCTTTTCAATTAGTAGTGCTTTAAAAATGTCATTTAAGTTGCTTTGGTCATATGCAAGTGCAAGGCATCCCACGTGTCACCCAATTTTTTTTTTTTAAGTAAATAAATATGGGATTTTGATACAAGTTGACTGTGGGAGAAATATAAGAGGAAAAGGCAAAGCAATTGGGAAGTGAAGCAGTGAGAAAGTCATGGCCTATAATTAGCCAACACAAAGACTTTGTTCAAATACAAAAGTGCAGCCATGTTGTTTAAATCGAAGTCAAAAGAAATCAAGAAAAAAAAAAGTCCATAATAGTTATTAAAGTTAATTGGAATGTTAATTGAAAAGAGGAAATAAGGGAGAAGATAAAGATAAACTAATGGGAACCAGTTGTGGCATCTTCAAATTAAACTCATATTTTCTTGGTGTTGTAACACTGGTATATAAGGTGTTGTTGATTGTTGTGGCATCTCTTAATTGGCTAAGAAATTTGAATGTAGTATGAATTTATAGTGCTTTATTATTTCATACAATTGATTGGTTCAATTCACTTTTAAAATATATATATATATATATATATATACATTTAAATTGAATCCGAGTGTTCTCATATTGTATTGCTTGGTTTATTTTGGTTTCATTGGATGTTAGTAAAATTATGTTAAGTTGGATCGACAGCAACCAAGCAATAATTCAAACTGAACAATTTAAACATGAACAATCAGGCAATTTGTGATTTTGGTTCGAATGCCTCAAAAGAATGAGGATTTCTTTGGATCAATGGTAACAAAGTAAATAAGAAGAAAGAACACACATTTTATATCAACTGATAGTAGCAAGTAGATTTTAATAAACAGAAGTAATTTCAAATTGAAATTACTGAAGTTCACTAAAAAAAGTACAAGTTACAATCGAACGAACTACTCCTAAATTACAATTGAAACTACTCCAAGTCTAAAACTAAGTTGTTGTATTGTTGTTGATGTTTTCCTCCATCTCTTGCTCCTTTACTGCCTTTATAATCCCCAAATCTCAGCCATATCTTTCTTCTTTTTAGCCACTATCTCATGATCCTTCAGACCAGTAGGCCACTTTCATTCAACTACTCAAAACTGCATTGGCCTTCTTGAACCTTCAAATCTTCTTTGGTTCCTCTTTCTGAAGCAAAACCAACTTCCTCAATGCTGCCACATGTCCCCCATGATCTCTAGCACTACCTTCGACAAAGGAAAACATTTTACTAAGGCCCATAACTGCTTGCAACCTCTTTTACTTCTTTAAACTTTTATCTTTGACCCAACTCCACTTTGAAACCTCCAACCACATCATCACACAATTTCCCTTCAATTAATGAGCATGATTAGTAGAGGAAAGCTTTCCAATTTACAAATATGGTCCCCTATTCACCAAGCCAATTAATCAATTGATAACTAGCTCATGACCCTCCCAGCCAATTGATGCACATGATTAATTCCTTCACACCACGTCGCCCCTTGACTGCTGGAAGACTTCATTTTGACTTCACTGTCACGTGTTATCATCCAATTAATCCACCTGTCGATAGAAATTTTACAAAAATGGGTGCAAAGACTAGATGAACAAAGTGTGTAATTCAAGACCATTAGTTGAAGGTTTTGGTCTATCATTCTTGGAGCTTATGATGCTATTTGGTGAGTTTTGAAAATAAAAATAAAAAAACTACACTATCTTTCTAAGTGAGGGTATTGGAATAGGATGCCTGTTTTTGTACAATTGTGTTACAACAAAATTGATAGCCTTGGACATATTGTTCTTACCATGACTACAATCGATATTGCACTGAACATTTAAAATGTTGCACATTTTGATACGAACATTAATGCAGACAGTTAGTTATGTAATTTTCTTTGTTAAACTAACTTAGAATGGAAAAGAGTGAATTGAAATGGATTTAAGTTATGTATTTTGAATGGATTTAATTCATGCTATTTTAAGTTGTAAATTTGAATGGATTCAAGTTACACAGTAATGAACAAATTTTGTTCGGACATACAGTGCTGACAGGATCATTATTGTTCGACAAAATAGTTTTGAACAAAATACATTTTTTCAGCTACACAGTAGTGAACAAATTGTTTTGGCCTACATTCAGAATTCTGATGGCGATTTAGACGATGATTCTGTTTTTCCTCATTTTGCAAATGGTTATGCAAATCTCGTAGAAATTGAAGTATCTTCGATCAATCTTAGCGATGACGAAGATACAAAAAGCAACGAAGAAGATGATGATGAGAGGATAGGAGTCGTCGGAATGCTCCGTTGACGGCCGAGACGGCGACGAGAGTGATGGAGGGTTGGGGTCCAAGAATTCTATACTGGACCAAAGCTCCAAACTCGGAAGATTGAGTGAGTCAAGGAAGGAGAGGGATGAAAAATTAGGTGGGTGTGCATTTCATTGTGAAAATATTATGAATATGGATAGATTTGGTAGTAAGTGGGGTGTCCAAAAAAATATTATTAAAATTTAGGGTTTAGGGTTGGGGTCCAAAGAAATGGGGGGTCCAAAGAATTTTGGTAGGTGCTAATAGCAGCACTCTTTTTGAAAAGCATTTGCAAATTTTGTGATTATAATATCTATGAAGACAAGTTATGGATCAATTAAATTTTGTTATTATGACGTGGATGTAATTGTGTTTGATTTGAGATTGATTGTAATAGCTAAATTTAGTTTGAAGTGTATGCAATATGTTGTGTTGATTTGTTAGGGTGGTTGGTTTTAATTAGATTAAATTGTGTTCTCATAAGGTTGGGTTATGTTTATTTTTAATTTTTAATTTTTTTGAATTGCATAGCATTGGATGGTATACTTTATTTTGATGTTAATTTTAATTTTAAATTTTGTTTTTAGGGATTGAAGAATATTAGCTGTTGTGCTTTATTTTATGTTCAATATATTTATATACATATATATATATATATATATATATATATATTAGATTACGGAGTATTGAGGGATGTATAATAGATCTTGTTAGTGTGCTTTGACAAGTGATTCTTCTTTTTCTTTTATATATATGTGTGTGTTTTGTGTTGATGCGAGACTTAGACTTGCTTAGGGTTTAAAGTTGGATTCTTCAGGTTTCTATACAAACAAGTCATCAAAATTTGCCTACCAAGTCCTCAGCATTTCATGGTCTCAATCTTATATATTATCTCAAACACTGAAACCTAATAAGGACAATAACGGCATAAACTTGAAATTTCCAAGTGAAACAATTAATTGAAACTTCAATGTCAGATGTAGTGTCAGATGTAGTATCAATAACAATACTTCAACAAAAAGATTTGTGATAATTATTATTGATAACTATGAAAAGGAAAAAGGAAATTACTAATCAATTGGATAACACATTTTAAGTCGCACAAAAAATCCTCGTAGCTCGAAACTTCCTTGTCCGAATTAAGCCCGTACATAGGTGGAGTCTCACACCTTAGCAGACCATCCATCTCATCAATCTTCATCAACTAAAAGTCTTCATTATTATAAATTGACCTCCAAGTTCTGAAAATGTTACAATATATATATATATAATATATATATATATATATATATATAATATATATATAAATATATGTATATTATAATTTCATAAACTTAAAATTGATATTTATATGCGTTTAATTACAGCACTTAGGTGGCTATTGTGTTCTGCAGGTGGATGGGGGCTGGTGTGTTCTGCTTCTGCTCTGTTTTTGTTTTTGCTGTTTGGTTGGTATCTTACTAGCTTTGGGGTGGTGTTATCAGATGATTGAGTTTGGTTCTTGGTGTCAACATAGTTGGGATTGGGAAGTTAAGCTATGATGATGTTTGCACCTTCTCCTTGCTTCCTGTTTTTTTCCCTTTATTGTTGTATCGGCTGTACTTTGTATTGATTGATTTATCAATAAAGGCTCTCTTTTGATTGATCAAAAAAAAAAAAAAATTACAGCACTTAGAGTTGAAAAAAAAAAGGTAGTTTAGATCATATTTTTGAATTAGAAAGTGAGTTAAACAGATTAAATTCTCTTTTGGCTATTGCCTTGGGACAATCTATAATAAATTATAGCCAAAGAATTGCCAGTATTAAAAATAGAATATCATTAGAAAAGGCAAGTGTAGATCATCAATGAACAATGTTATAGGAGATATATTAAATTAGATCCATCGCAAATCCGCAATAGAAATTGGTATCAAAGCTCGGTTTCTCAGCCATGCCAATAACTCTTGCATGAGTATTAAATATAGTGAAGAAGTAGAATCTAATAATTTAAATAATAATACTTCTTTGCAAATAATAAGAGAACAAAATAATACCTTAATTAGGCTATTAAAAGAAATTAAAGAAAAACTTAGAACTAATCAATTAGAAATAATAACCGAAATTAGACATTTTGTACAAGATCTGGAAAAACAAGTAGCCTTTTTTGAAGAAAAATAAAAAGAATTAGACCTGTATCCCTATCCATATAAAGGAAATAATCCGAATGATCCTTTTGAATTAATCTCACCTGCAAAAGAAAAAGATAATGGTGTTAAGTAACTATAGCTTAAAACAGTTAGAAGAAATAGTTGAACAGGAAATTGATAATGAAATAAAATACAAGATAATATTACAAATAACTGAACTATTAGATATGGTAGATGAAGAAATAATAGAGGAAATAAATAATGAAAAAATAAAATTAGAAAAAGATATCTATAAACAATTAGGATTAATTAGCTTGGGAGAAATGGAACACATTCTCCTTGAAGAATTAGAACAAATAATGGAAAATAATGACGCATAAGAAGAAAAAGAAAATAATGTACTAAAAAATTTTGAAAACATAAAAAAAGATAATGTCTTAGAAAAAGAAATTAATAACGTTAATGATATGGATATGGCAATAGTAAAACAAAAAGGAAGTAGCTCGTCTGCCCCATCCAATCCAAATCATCTAGATTTTAGAAATTTTACCAGACAACAATTAGAAAATGATACCATAACTTATGAATATAGAAAAAGAACGAGACATTATAGTTATCTAAATATAGGGTCTTTTGCTAGAGTAACATCCAATTATGCTAATTTTACCCCTAGGAAGGAAGTATTCTTAAGGGAGGTACCATTAAAACCAGTAAGTAATGTAGGGTATTTATTAGATATTGATTGTGCTACAAATACAAGTGAGGTAATAAAACAATGGAAGAGAGGCATGCACCATGTTTTAAATATCTATAGCAGCAGTTGAAGCGCACAAAGTTTTCTAAATTATATTGAACATAGCTTTACAAGTATAGTAGTAAGCTGGTATGACAACCTAAGAGAAAATAATAAAGAAAAATTAACAGCAAAAACTACCCCGGAAGATATGTTAAACATATTTGTAAAATATATTGAAGAAGAATTTGTAGGAAAAGAGTGGGATGAAGATAAAAGAAAAAGAGAATTGGTCAGGAAATTAAGTAACATAGAAATATGTAATATGGAATTTATAGAAAATTATATATGTGAATACTCCTATTATTATTATCAAATAGGTAGAAATAAACTTCATTTAACCATGTTTTTTCATAAATTATCATATCCTATAAATGCTAATATAGAAGAAAAATATGAAAAATGGTTAAAAGAATTAAGGGATGCCACAAGTGACACATTGGGTCATAGAATTAAATATCTAAAAGAATGGCTAAAGTAGGAATGCATGAAAATGAAGCAAAGAAGAAAAATGAAAAAAATAATAATATTATATTGCTGGCAAACATCTAATTTATGGGATGTGAGCCTTCAAGAAGAAAAACATACAATAAAAAAAAGAAAACAATTTATAAAAGAAAAAGTTTTAATAAGCAAAGAGGAGAGAAATATAAAAGAAAATATTATAAAAAAAACTCTATAATTTCAACAAAAGAAAAAGGTTTCTTAGAAAAAATATGAAAAATGGTTAAAAGAATTAGGGGATGCCACAAGTGACACCTTGGATCATAGAATTAAATATGTAAGAGAATGGGTAAAACAGAAATGCATGAAAATAAAGCAAAGAAGAAAAATGAAAAAAAAAAAAAAAACAATATTATATTGCTGGCAAACATCTAATTTATGAGATGTGAGTGTAGACACCCCATTTTTGACCGTCCTCAAGACTTGGACGTCACAGCTTGAACACTCGGTGATCATCCATTTTTGTGTTCGTCTTGAGTTCCCGGAGGTCTCGGCTACGCGCCTTGCCTCAGGATCTCTCGACTCGACTGTTTCGTGTCTGGTTTTGCACCAAACACTTGTGCTTTGCCTTGGAGGGGCAGGGAATGGCTTGTGGGCCATCCCCACACTCCACCGGCCATGGCTTGAGGCCACCGGCTGTGTTTTGTTGCCATCGGCCAAATGTTTGGCCGGCCGGCACTATAGATGGCCGGCCGACCACTGTGCATCTGCTTTTGCAGATATTTTCATGCAGCTGGCATGCACTTTCACCTCCTCCATACACGTGTATGGAGGGATTGCCCTCTTGTTAGCTTCCTTTGGAAGCTTTACAAGACTAAATTGTCTATAAGAGGAGGTCTTCTCTCCCTCCTTTAGGGTTAGAAAAGTTAGACAACATTTTTCCAGAGCTGGATCTTTAGGGTTAGGGTTTACGTATATCCTCCATCTCTATATCTCTCTCTTTTGTTTTGTGTGTGTTTAGGCTTATTATTGCTCACAAACACCCACCATTACACCTTACCTTGGAGCTGAGGCCCTTGGAGGTTGTTCTTGAAGGTTTTGGACTGATTTGAACCTAAAGAACCAGCTGGTCCACCATTTTTGAAGAGGGTCTACAAGGGTAAAACTTTTGTCCCTTTTTACCCATTTTGCATACTCTTTTTGCTTATCTTGCAACTATTTTTGAGCTTTGTGTATAACATATAAAAGTTCTGTTTTTGAGTGCTCTAAATAGTTGGTTAAGGTTTCTTTAAGCTTTGGGGTTGTTTGACCCCTCTTAAGCCTTGCTAGGCTCCATTTTGTGCCATTTTGGTTGAGCTCCGGGACCATTGTGTTTGGGCCTCCTCACCATTGAAATCTTGAGGGATTTCAGAGGTGAGGATGGTGCCTTGAGGTCCTAGGAAGGAGAGGGCCACCCCCTCTCCTTGTTGTCCTTGAAAAGGGCCTTTCTTGCCTCATGTTTGAGTATCTAATTTAAGTGCATTTTGGCCATGTCTTAAGTGTTATTTGGTAGTATTTTGCCATGTATTACCTCTGTTTTTGCTTGGTTTTGGTACACCATGCTTTCTTAGCATACATGCCTTGTAATGCCATGATTTGCCTCAATACATGCATAGCATTTAGACTACCATGCTCATGTGTTTTGGCCAAGCTTTGTGAAGCTTATATGCTTATTTTAATGTGTCCAAGGTCTGTTTTTGGTCATTCGGGTCATTCATGTTTTGCTTTGCATAGCTACCATGTAATCCCCCTTTGCATGCCTTGATGCATTGACCATGAGCATGCCATCCTTGCATCATTTCAGTGGTTTGGAACCACTTACCATGTTATTTCAGTCCTTATAACATACTTGCATACTTGCATTTGATACTCCTTTGTTGCTTTAAAAGATTGTTGTCTTATGCCCCTTGTTTAGGCCTTTGAGTATGCTTGCATGTTTAAACCACTTAGATGCCATCTTGGTGTTCCCTTAGCATTGTCTAGGTTTGCCTTGAACCTGTTTTAAGTCCTCTTGGCCTTGTGAGGCTTGGTTGACTTAGTCATGGTTTAAGTCTCCTTGGCTTGCCTCAAGTATTTGGACCAATTACAAGCCATGCTTGTCTTGTTTGCTTGGTTTGGCACCATTTTGACATGATTTCAGAGCTTAATGTGCATGCTAAATGTCCATGTTTAATCTCTTTCAAGTGTGCTTGGAAGTTGCCTTTATGTGCCTAGGTGTTGGACCTTATTTGCATGCATGCTTATATGTGCATTTGGCCTCATTTCCTTAGTTGTTGGCCACTGTTTAGGCTTGTTTGAGGGCTGCCTAATTTAGTTTAAGTCCATCCCTTTGCTTGTTTGCATGCTCACCCTGTATGCTTCTTTGCATTTCCATGGTTGCATGCTAGCTCACATGCTTAGGATTGCATTGCATGAGCATGCATGCTTGACCTTTTGAAGTGAGTATGATAGAGGTTGGGCCTCCTTGTGTGTTTATGTGCATTGCATTCCATATCAAAATGCACACTTGATTCTTTGGGCCATCATGCATGGAAATGCGTGATTGGTGGTCCGAGAATCGAGGCCCATCCTCCTTTGAGTCATACACATGATAAGGAGTGTGGTTGGTGCATACATTGCTTAAAATGCATTGCCATGCCAAGTACTGTCCTTTGCTGCTGTCAAATCAGTTTCTGCAGGGAGATTTGGCCGACCGGCCATCATCAGTGCCGACCGGCCATCCATTGTTGGCCGATGGAGTATTTTGTGGCCGGTGACCATTATACATGGCCGGTGATCAATCCTTTAGCCGGTGGTGTTCTACAGCACTCAGAGAAGCAACCCTGGACTTGTGCAGTCTTCAGAGGAGGATAACAGCCAAAGCAGAGGCATCTTGTGCATGGCAGTGACTTCCGAGCGAAACCAAGCGCGCATGCATTGGACCCTCTTCCCGAGGCTGCTGTTTACTGCTTAATTATATTCAATTGATTTGTCAATTAATTAGGTGATCTGTAATAATTAATTAGCTTGTAGGTTAATTAAATTGTATTATTCTTTGGGCCTCTCCGAGCGAGGGCAAATTTGTAATAAGTGTGTGTGAGTGTGTGTATGTCTTCCAAACCCCCACTTCTTCCTCCCTTTTACTTACCTGCTTTTGATGGTTAGTATTAGGGCATATTTAAATTAGCATACCTTATGCTATGCATGCATGCATCCATACATTTGTCTTGCATGCACCGGGCTCGGCGCATCATGCTAACTGCATAAGTATTTCAAATCTAACTTGAATACATGCTATCTGTGCATTTTCGCATGTCATTCTTAGATTAGCCGAGCCTATTCTGGCGACATTCTGTATGCGTTGCATTAGCCATTTTAACACGAACTAGGGTCACGCATGTTTGCTAACTAGTTTCTGTTTTGGCTTGGAGTACTCTGTAAGTTCTTTTACTTTAGCATCCTTGCATGCGTGTGAGTGTTGCCATGACAGCATGATTACCATGTGGCTAGATGTTTATGTGATATAAACTGCCTGAATGCCTATGAGTGAAGGTTGGATTGTTTGAGTTGGAACAACTCATTGAAATCCGTATTTTAGCCTACTTGCGAGTAGCAAATTCCAAAACGTTTTCCAAATAAACGGATATGCAATGTTTCGTTCCAAGTTAGACGATCTAGTCTATACTTTTGTGTTGTGCGCATCACATAGTAATTCTAGCCAATTAACTGTAATAAGAACGCATAACGTTTTCAAAATAGGATATCACGGTTAATAGAGGCCGATCTTCGGATCGGGTGAGAGGGGGTGCTCATAGCTGACCTTCCCCAATCGTACCCAAGTTTCCGAGCCGAGGCAACTTTGGTGATGACGGACACGTGGCCTTTGGCACCGAGTCAGGGTTTCCTAAATTCCCCCATTAAAAAATATTTAGGTGGCGACTCTGTATCTGGCAAAGCAGTCCATGTTTGGCACTTCTTTTCTAAAAATCTGTTTTCTTAAAAACGATTTGCCGGATTTGGACTCCTTGGTTCAGATTAAGAACCGTGACAAATCGAGTCCGAACTGTAGTGGGGCCCAAGGGCGCGTCAACAGTTTCTGGCGACTCTGCTGGGGAGTTTTAGAGAACTTGACTCGAACTCGTGATATTTTATTTTGACTACACTTATGTATTTCTTTGCATTGCATGTGCATTGGTGCGCCTAGGACACCGTGTTGGCCATCTGCTATTCCTAAACGGTTTGCCGGAGGCTTGGCTTTGTCAAAGCATGCCATAAGGCTGACCGGTTGCGGGCTCTGCCAGCATGGGAACACAAACCCCGGTTTTACCGGGGCACCCTTTTTGACCATTCGACCTAGTGCATGTCGAGATCTATAGTGACCATTCCAAGCTATGACAGGTTGCTTACCCGATTATAGGTTGTTTGAGACCGCTGCGTGCATAGGGAAACCCTACCCCAACATAGGGGTGTTTTGGCTCTCTTTACTTGCTATGTGCTTTTAGAGTGTATCTCTACAGGGAACGCGCACATCAGTCTGCAAGTTTGAGTATCAGGCCTGAGGGCACCAGTATCAGTATTTGTGAGAATCAGTTATATCTGTGGGTATCCGATTCAGTGTTTTGGGGCAGTGATTCTGGGGAACAGTGATCAACAGTAGAGTACAGTTGTTCGGCTACACCTATGTTTGATCCGTTTGGGCTGAAATGCTGCTTGTTTTTCCTTTCAGTTCAGAGAGTTGATAACAGAATAGCCAGTGTTCCCTTGCTGAGGCAAGATTTATCATGACGCAGAATTCGGAAGAGATCGTGGTTGTGACGGCGGCATTA
>JAPPVO010000014.1:87797773-88023790 GCA_030407325.1 Camellia japonica | reverse complement strand
CATTAAACAGTTTAAATTATCGAAATGAAATTCCAAAGTGAGCCCCCACGAGCCCAATAGCACCCTCCAGTAAGATCACGAACCGGAGGAAAGCCAACCCCATTATTGTTTTGCTTGAACCTCTTGTTAAGTTTTATTTCTCCATTTTGTTGGCCAGTATATCCTAATTCTGCTTCCCTTTCAAGCAACTATGCACCAAAACAAATAAATTTTGTGAGCTGACACAACTAAGCAAAAAACACACTCCAAAATAATAATAATAAATAAACATTTTTTTTTTTCCATTTCTAAAGATTTTAGAATCAAATCCACCTTTTTTTTCAAAAACAAAAACAATATATCAAACAAATTTTCATTTCTAATTTCCAAAAAAAATAAAGCAAAAAACAATAAGCATTACAAAACAACACCTTTCACTTAATAGGGAAAATTACAATACAATGGGACAAAGAAAAAAAATTACAAAAACATGTAAAGTGCAAGTGATTCTGTAATGAGATGCAAGTGAAATGTTGTGAGGTGAGAGCGCAAAGTGTGACTTGCTTGCACCCCTCCCTATTTATGTATGAAGGAAAAAAAAAATATTGTCCCACTGGATGTAATTCCCCCAACTTAATAAAATAGCTATAATAATGATCAGTATCTATCTAAAACCAACTAGAGCCAGATCAGCTAGCTAGAATCCCTACACCTCATCAAATAAATCAAAAGTTTCGAGTCTACCCAACAACAAAAAGAGAACATTTCTATTCAATTTTGCCACATCATCATTAGTCCACATACAACATTGGCCGGATTAAGGTTTCTCCCTAGGCACCAGCGCGAGATATTACAAATTCACAACTAACCGAACTTTACAAGAACGAAGAAAAATGGAAAATTAAAATCAAATACATTTTGGATGCCACTCATTTCTCTCTCTTACACAATGTTAGAGCAAGAAGGGGCAACTTAGCAACTAGCTAATACTCATTAGTTCAGCCCTTTCCACCTACTGGAAAAGGCCTCATATTACATAATACTCTCGAGGAAAGGAAAGGAAAGGAAAATGCAATGGAAAATGCAGGCATGCTAGAAGGAAAATCACAAAATGCAACTTCCTCTAGCAGCCATCTCATGTAGTAGAAGCCTGATTGATGATTTTAGTGATATTAGAGTCGGATTACCAGTCTTGCATAAAAGGCATAGGAATGTTGTCGTTGTTACCATTGTATTGAATTTGTTTTTGGACCGCCTTTACTGCCGCTACTCTAGCTGCATTTGCTGCCCTGTTAGCCGCTGCCACTGCTCTGTTCACTCTTTCGTCCACTTTTGCCACGTCATACACTTTCTCTGATGCTCGTCTAGCTTCCTGATAGTGAAATAGATCGTATTAGACAAACCTCTCAACTATCTCTTCTATTTATTAACTTATTTTTTTTTGACAAAAAATTATTAGTATTTCAAATTGAATACTGTTTTCTCATCTTTAAGTTTGTTTCCCAACACCGAGAGAGTGATGTAGGGTGCCTAACAGAAAACATGAAAACCAGAACGAGATGTTAGCCGTATGATCCCACGACAAAAGTTTAGATTCAGCTGTACAAATTCTGATTTTTCACTAATTCTATGCCTGTCAGATTGAAAGGAAAATAACTCATTGCCATGATGGACTAATTTAGAGGATCCCAACCACCAATACCGGATTGACTAAAAAACTACAGCATCTAGTTTCAATCAAAAGATGGAAATCATACATAAGGTCTAACAAAAGATACATTCAAGACCAATGATCATTATCACTATTAAATTGAACCAAGTATTTTACAAGATTAACCATAAAAGTAAACAGCCGCTCCAATTTCAAGTTGACAAGGCAGGTTAACCTAACAAACTTCTAAGAATTGTATGAATTCATGCCCTTAGCCAAAACCTCAAAAAAGTTCATATTTTACCAAGTTGGTAACGTTTGAAGGAAAAAAATGGCCAGACAAATAGCTATTGACAACTGGGAATGATTGTTGCAAAATTTTGTCAATGAAACGCATGCAGGATACACTTTTCTCCATTAAACATTTTTACAAGACTGCAATGTCTTCTTACCATAGAGCCTTGAAAAATGTGCAAGGAAAACAGATAAAAAATGCTCAGCAAATTATCGCTAGTTGCACCACATGGAAAATATCAATCAAATAGTTGCTGCCCAAAGAATTTAGGGGATATTTGGGATCGGACAAAATTAACAGTTCAAACATGCTATGAAGTTATCCATCACACGTTACAGCAATAGAAACAAATTTTTTCTTTCAATACGTATAAGGATACCTTTATAAGAGTGATGGAAGTAATATTAAATATACCTGGACTGTGTTGAGTACTTTGGAATGATACACCGCAACAGGAGATACAGGATAGGTGGTGTTCTGGGTGCTCGGGATGTCAAGAATCCCATTGTTCCAGTGCCCAGATTGGGTCTCCCCATTTCTGAAAGTGTACATTCCAAGTCCTTGCCTTCTGCCCTCGTGCCAGGCTCCTTCATACCAGTGCCCATTTGCGAAACGGTACACTCCAAATCCATGCATCTTGTCCGCAAAGTACTCTCCAGCGTAAACGTCCCCATTTCTAGATATGAGATACAAATAAGTGAATGGTCAGATCTAAATAAATTAATTTCACAGAGAATGGACACGAACATGGATATGTGACACCACACCACGCCAACACAAATTTTCAAAATATGTAGGACAAGGCGTGTGAGGGACACATGGAATATATATAATTTTATTTATTATATATCATATATAAGGATAAATAATTGTTATATGTCATATAAATGAATATTTAAAGATAATAATTTTTAAAATCTAAAGGAAGAGAATAGATATAAATTTACATTGTTTTTGTTTTATCATTGAATTGTAATTTTATTCAAACTTGTAACATGTTTCATGTGTGTCTAAGTGTTGGGAGGTGTCCAACGAGTGTCGTGGACACCTTGTCAGACATAACACATTACCTTCTTAGAAGTGTCCGTACTTCTTAGATTACACTTGCCAAAATGAATGTGTCTCTAAATCTTTTGATCATTAATGGCTACAATAGCATAGCAACCTAAGAAGCATAGACACAAGGACATGAAAATTTTCAAAAAATGCAAGACATAATACGCTGGGGACACATGCAAAATATATAATTTTATATATTTATTATATATCATATTTTTGAATATTAAATATTTATTTTGTGTTAAATATTTAATTTCATCAAAATTTTCAACCTTGGGTGTGTTATTTGGGTAAATAAATAAATAAATGGGACGCAAGGTGGTGTGTCCTCAACGTGTCCCAAGTGTACAAGCGTGTCTGACAAGTGTCAGGAGTGTGTTCGTGTCCAACACTGGTACGTGACCTCCAGACCGTGCTTCATAGATAACAACAGATGTCTCTAGGAGAGATCCCTTTACTCCTGGACTGGGCTAGGTCAAATGCGGCAGCTAGACCAATTCTTATGCTGTAACAGAAAACAATAGCTAAAAAGAAACTCTATCACATTCATCTAGATGAAACAGAGTCAAAGTGATCAATAAAAATTTCAGTCATACCAATGAGAAAAACTATCCATGAAACATCAGGGAATGATATGGTTTTGCATTATTCTGATGTAACTAAAGACTCAGGCTGACACAGAATTTCAAAAATTAAGATGGTTACATGGTTGTAAGCTTATATTTACACTAGTAACTCATACAAAAATTCATTCAGAGTGAAAACGGCATTGCAGTTGCATACAATTTTCAGGCCATCAACAAAGGCTAAACCAATTATAAGATGAAGTACTGACATTCAAAAAGCACGGTATATTTCTTAAAGATTGAATAATATGGCACAAAGGGAACTCCATTGACGAGTATTGATGCTAACATTTTGGATAAAACTTGATGCAGTGACATGAGACTTGCCGCTTGATTTCCCCAAACAATCATTGTTCATCAATCTTGCGTTTAAATTTCCATTTGATTTGACTAATTTATTCCAGAGCAGGAATCAGATGATCAAGAGACATTGAGTTGCACAAGTTATGGTGGGTTGAAAAGTAGAACTTGTTTCATATTGGATATAAGGTGATCTTAACTTTATAGTTTAATTTATATTAGTTAACAAAAAAGACTGATATTATCTATCATCTTGGCAAGAGTATACTTGGGAGAAAGTTGGATTGACATTTTTAGCATAGGTTGAGCCTTGATAGGCAGCACACTGGGGTATCATGTATGCTGAAGAGTCCTGTTTAGGTTGGGTTGGGACATGAAAATTAAAGGAGGCTCATATGATGAGTGAAAGCTAGAGAGCTATCAGGGTTTTGGCATTGTATAAATTGCACTAGAGCTGACTAGATTATATAAAAATGCATGAAGTGGTGCGGCATGGGGTTTAATGGTTGGTGTAGCGAGTAATTCTAAATGTGTCAAACTCTAGAATACTCACTTGGAAAGGTGGGAACTTTATGAAGAATCAAAGCTTATCCAAAGAGTGTTGTTGCTGTGAATTTAATTTGATCAAAGTTCTTGGTCACTTCTGGTAGTCAGATATAATTAAGTTATCATGCCTTCTCCAAAAGATTAGATTAATTTTTTCGAAATGAGAAAATTTACAAATTTACAAATTGCTCCAAACCAGAGACTTAAAAAGGAATTTTAGCTCACATTCCTATTTCCTTCCCTTTGACAAGGCAAAAATGTATGGGAAGAAAAGTTGTTTGAAAAGGATCAGGAATTTTCTTTAAAAAGATACTTCTTTAATATGGCTAACATCATCACTCTTCAATTTGTTAAGCCCCTTCATAAGTTCAGTAAACTTAGGTTGTCTAATTCGCCAACATCTTCACTCTTTACTCATATGTAGGGGTGTTCATGGGACGGATCAGATCGCTTTTGCTGTGTATCTGCCACCCGAACCAACCATATCGGGTTGGAAAATGAACTACCAAATTTCGACCCACTCCATGTTTGAAACCGAACGGAACAGATTCGAAAGTTTTCGGTCGGAAGTCGAAACCGACCACTCATTGTTTCTAACCCATTTAGTATCTTTCGATAAAAAAAAACTTCCAACATTTTTAAAGGACAAAAAATTTCAAGAACCAAAAATAAAATAATAAAATCCATTCATGCTTCAACTGAAAATAATTTACAGTCAAAGGAAAGTGGTGAGAAAAAGAGGAACTTTCATATTGGCCATGGCAGCGAAGCAAAGGACGATGACTGGCCAAGTAGAGAGCCAAAGGAGCTAGGGTTTCTATTTGAAGGGGCCTCGGCTAAGTTGTGGCAGTGAAGAATGTGAAGGTAGTGGCAGAGATGGTGAAACTAAGATAGAATAGGAGCAGCAAAGCAACACGTCAATTGTCCATGGCCATTTGTAAATTGAGAGGGAAATATCTTTTGCAAACTGTGAGAGAGAGAGAGAGATAAATGACTTTGGGAAAGATAAAAATGAGAGAGAGAGAGAGAAGCAGATCAGGAGTTTGTAGACTCTTGAGTTGTATTGCAGGGTAAGTTGTAAATCTCTAGGTTGTAGGTCTGTAGGTCTGTAGGTCTGTAGGTCATCATTGTAAGTTATAGATTCTAAGTTATCATTGTAGATTCTAGGTTGTAGATTTCTAGGTGATTATTATTATCTGAGATAAGAAAGGGATAAAGATGAAATGTAATTTCTTAAGCCCATCAGAGTATGACACATAGACTGAAAAATCTTCTCTTTGTATTACGGTCGGGTCGGGTGGGATGGATTTTTAAATTACTTACCCGACATCTGACTGCCAAACTGAGAAAATGCAGAATTTTAATCTGCCACCGCCCCAAACTATTGTCGAAACTGTCCATTAGGCATCGGGTCGGATGGATTTTGAACAGCCCTACTCATAAGCCCCTTCATAAGTTCGGTAAATTGGGTTGTCCAGGTCTGACTCTGAGATCTCAGCCTTTTGATGAGCCCTAACAATATTACCAGCATGTGCTGTATTAACTCTGAATATGCCCACAACCACCCCGCTATTTGAACAGCTATAGTGTGAGTTAGTCTCATCATAAATGAGATGGACTACAACCCATAAAAAGTAGCTATTTTCTAGGGAGCTAACCCATGTGATTTTCTCCATAAAAAGGTTCAACAGCTAGGAGCAAAGGTGGCTAGATGTAGCCTTGATTAATACAACATAACACTAATTTCTAAAATTAGATCCAAGTGTTTAAGTTGAGTAAGGGTGTCGGACACATTTCACACAATTATTATTGTCATATCCGGTGGACACAAGTATTTTGGGAGAAATATAAGAGTTCATGTAACACAACCACAACCACACATCACTGGCCCCATCTATGTGCTGATTTTTGGGTTTATGATTTAAATGGGTCATGCGTTTGCTGTGTGGGGTAGTGGTGGTGGTGACTCTGGTAGCGGATGGATTTGATTTGCTAGTGGATAGTGGAGTTGGCCGGCGGTGGTGGTAACTATCTAGGTTTGATGTGGGTCAGCCACAGACGATAGTGGTTTTCAGTGGTGGTGAGTATTTGGTTCCCTTCAGGTTGCAAAGAAGGGTGTGAAAGAGAGGAGAGAAGAAAGAGAAAGAAGTGAATTAGACAGTTGTGAAATAGCATGATTATTTTTATCTTTTTACCTTTTCAGTGTTTACCATTGGGAGAAGTAAATGATAAGGGGATTCCATGTTTTTGGGCCCAGCCCTAGGGGGACCAAGTGTAATTTATCCAAAAATAATAATTGGACATGTTTGGACGTATATATGACACGTGTCAGAAAGTGTCCAACAGGTGTCAGTGTCTCACATGGACACACCACCTTCTTGGAAGTGTTCATACTTCTTAGATTGTTACTATTACTATAGGAAGCTAGGTAACAATACTGAACAGTCATGAAAGAAAGTATGCAAATCTGCCCTGCACCAGACAAATAAAACCACATTTGGTGACCATGCAACTTGAATTTTACAATGCATGCACCAAGGAACCTAATTCAAGATTTCGCAATATCATCTTCAAATGGAAACCTGTTCAAACAAAATGAGAATTCAAGTCCTCCAAACAACCACCATTTATTGCATTATTAAAGAATGCTTATATTGCTAAAGTCAATGTCATGTATAGTTTCTTAATTTTTGAGCCTTTTATATTTTTTTATAGGATTCCATTCCTTCATTAATTGATGTTCAAACACTGCACAATCCCTAGATATTTAATGTTGATATTTTCACATTGTAACAATTATTATTTCTCTATGGAGAAGTTTATGCTACCATTAAAGTTTCTTTAGGTTCATTGAAAATATATGTAGAGGACTGCAGAACTCCAAGCAGCCAGGTTATTTCTCCTTTTAGCACAGCATGTTTCATGCACCTTGGTTGATACTTGTCAAAAAAACCACATGTATTTCAGTTCCTATATTTGTATCAGTGCAGTAATCCATTGTATCCGGCAAATTTAATTATTTTGGCACACATAAATAGGAACTGTTTTTGCTTTATTACCAGGATTTCATCTGTATCTAAAGCAAATGATCAATCCTTCCTTCTAGAGATGGATGATTAGAAACCAAGAGCCTGTTCGGGAAGTGGCTTTTTTAGTGTCTTTTTAGCTGAAATATGAGGTGAAAAAATTAATATATTTGGGAAGGACTTTTTGGCTTTTAATATATAAAAATAAATAAAATAAATAAATAAAAAAGGAGCAAAATGTAGAATGAATGAGAAAGAATCTGACTTTTTAATGAGTTGAAAACCTTTTGGCTTTTTGGCATTTTTAGTGGCTATTGGCTAAAATCAATACTTTCCAAACGCACCCTAAATCTTTTTGTATTATGATTGGCATGAAAGGACATCTGAGACAGAATAAGACACAAGGAGGAAACTAATTGCATAAGAATAACTAAATTGGAAAACTAGAACAGAGAGGGGTACACAAAGACGCTATAAATTCATCCACTCATCTTTTGGTTGACATCAAAGCCACAGGACAACACATGCAAGTTATAGTAGAAAAGCATATTTATTGCACTGCTAGTTGATGCAATACACAAGAAGAGCAAGAAAACCAAAGTTAAAGAAGTGGCAATATTTAGAAATTGCAATGGTTTCAAGCTACTAGTATTATTAGAATTTTATTTTATAATTATTTTTATATTTTCTAGGATTTTTAGGTCACGGGTATTTTGATAATTTTTATATCTTGCTGACATGGGTTGTAGACCCGCCTACGGATTGTCTTGTGAATCAAGTTATTTAATTGATTTTCATTTATGTTTCTTATTTGGTCTTAAATAAGTTTTGAAGTCAAAGTCTTATATTTCGGTATTCTAGTTAGTTAAGAAAGTCTGTAAAATCTATATAAAGTAATGTAACGTTTCTAATTTAACAGAATTGATATTTTAGAGAATTTTCAGAGCTCTGAAATTCTTTTATGGATTTTATGATGCAATCAAGCCCTAGGCGTGATGCCTAAGGTCTCAAGGAGTGATTCCTAAAATTATCTTTCTCTTCTTTTTTTCTTTCTCAAATTTCTACACTACAGCAAAGTTATTGTTCACGAGTACTCTCCATAGCCCCTTGAAACAGTCCCTAAACAATGCCAAAATCTCATCTTTTCATACTTAAACTCTTAACCACTTCATTTCCTTAAACAAACCCATAAAACACCTATACTTTTATTGCAATTTCAACCATAAACCCAATTAAAATCAGCCTAAAAAACCCACTGTTGCTGCTGTCCCTAATCTTCTTGCATCACTACTATTCATAAGTTAGTAGACTTCATTTGCAACCTACAAATTTATTGTCCTCTGAGGCTCTCTGACCTTAGTTGAACTACCATCTATCATAAATGAGAAGAGAACAAGAAGCACAGCTTAAAACTTATGTACACTTCACATATAGAAATGTTGTTGCAACAAATTTACAAGTATAAACTAGTAAATGCCAAAGCCATATGAGGTTAGGCATATTTGCTCGCTTAGTATTCCAACTGCGTGCCTAAGCTAACTTTTGCAAATTTGTCTAATATTTGTTGAGTGATACAATGTTCACTTCACGAATTTTCTATTCTAGAAGCCAAATCTGGTTAAATATTTCAAGTACATCAACTCCAACCAAAAGACACTTTATGAATGTCATCATCATAGTAACATGTCCTACTAACACGGGCTTGCTATGATTGCCTATTGGCTAATAGCTGTACACAGACTCTGTTTCTGTTTTAGCCATCATCCAAGCAAAATGACCAAATAGTGGTAATTTCGTTCAAGCTGAGTTCTGATTCTCGAGAGCTAAGAAACATGGATACAAACACGTGTCACATGACAGAGACACCCTAACACAAATAATAATAATAATAATAATAATAATAATAATAATAATAATAAATTAAAGATGCAAAACACAAAATGTGGAGGATGCACAACATATATATATATTATATTTATTACAAGCCATAAATATGAATATTCCATTTAAAGATAATATAAATTACAACATAACATTAATTTCTAAAGTTTACTTATCAAAAAAATTAATAACTACAAATCTAAATTGTTCTTCCTTTCATCATTGGATCCAAAACTATTTTATTCAAAATTGTAATTTATTTTATATGTGCCTATGAGATGAACACGTGTATCCCAACTGTGTGAAAATTTAATTTTTTATAAAAATAATAGGACATGTTTGGATGCATGTCCAACACATGTCGAAGAGCATTCAACAAATGTTGGTGACACGTGTTCAACACAAACACGCCACCTTAGAAGTGTTTGTGATGAAGATGCTTTTGAGCTCAAGAGATACAAAAAGATACAAAATATCATATTTTCTACATTTAAATTAATTACCAAATGTATCTTCATGACACACAAAGCAGAAATAACAAGAATAATGCATCCCATACTATTATGAACGAACCCAACGACAAAATCCACCCATCTGCCCAACGAAACCCATGTACATACGACAAGCTACGAGTCAAAAACCTAACACTACAAAGCACATACCCAATGAAATCGAGCATAAAAATCTAAAAACATGCAAGAAAGCATTCAAAGGCATTCAATTCAAATCAATAATAACCCGCTAACCCACAAATGTATTTAAACACCAAACCAAAAACCTAGAAGAATGCCCTTTAAGTCGTTACAAATGGAAAGAAAACCAATGAACCAAAATCTAGAATTGCCCACATACCCAATGAACTATAAGCATAAACATACAAGATAGCATTCAAAGGAATTCAATTTTAATCAACAATAACCTGCTAACCCACAAATATATTTAAACAACAAAACCAAAAACTAACAAAGAAAACCAACGAACCAATATCTATAATTACCGGAAATGGTAGCGACCGAGCCCATGCTTGACGCCCCACTTGAATTCCCCCACATACCGGCTGCCATCCTCACAGGTATGAACTCCACAACCATGACTCTGCCCATTTGACCATTCCCCAGCATAAACATCTCCGGTATAGAACCTATATACCCCAAAACCATGCCTAAGGCCTTGCCTATATTGCCCACGATACCGACTCCCTCTCGCCCATGTCTCAACCCCATAACTATCATACTTTCCATCAATCCAATCCCCTTCATACCTTCCATTCATGTAATAGTAATAAACCCCACTACCCGAGCACTTCCCCTTATGAAATTCACCCTCGTATACATCTCCATTGCTATAAGCTTGAACCCAACATCCTGAATTTGCCTTTTTCTCCGATTTTGGCCTCGAACCAATGGACCAAAACACCGGCAAAGGCGGTCTAGACCCGTTGGTCGATGATGAGAGCTTAATTGGGAATGATCGAGCAAGGAATAGGCGAATGGAAGGGAGGCGAGGGACCGCGAGATTGAGTGAGAACAAGAGCGCGGCGGAGAAGGCAAAGGCAGAGAGGAAATCAAGCACAAATGAGCGACTCGGATGGGAAACCAAGAAGTAGAAAAATGGAAGAGACAGCAAGAGAATTAGGCGGAGGTGGATTCGGAGGCGGCGGAGATGGTAGAGGCGGCGGCGGAGGAACCGAAAAGCGGTGACTTTGGTGGGCAAGCGGTTGGAGAAATTGAACAAATAGTGGGATTTCAATGTCAATGGTGGGTTGGAAGAAAATGGGTATTGGTGAAGGGAATTAGACAGAGTGGGGGATTTAGAGAGAGAATTGGAAGAAGATGAAGATGGGTTGTTTGTTTGGATCATGAGAGGTCGCTTGTGAGGGGTAGATTTAGCTGTTGGTGTTGAAGAAGATGGTGGAGGAGCAATTGGGTCATTCTGGGTCAGTGTCTGTGTTTGTGTTTGGTCTATGAGAATTTGTGGGTTTGCTTCAGAGGATGAAGATAGTGATTGAGGAGGAAGATTTGAATTGAAATTGCGAATATTGTGATTGTGGGTTTGTTGTTGAGTGTGTTTTTGGTGGATTGAAGGAGGGAAAAGTAGAGGCGGTGTTGGATTGAAACCGGAAGAGACGCCGCTGCTTTCTTTTCCGATCTGAACTTCAGATTTCTTCTGATGCATTACATTACATTACATAAGTAAAAATCCAATTCAATCTCAGTCTCTCTCTTCTCTGTTCTTCTGAATCTAGATGATTGAGGAAGACGAGTCGGCATTACAGGGTTCTGGTGTGGATCTTGAATTTCGGAGGAGTTGAGTTGAGTTGGGTTTGGGTTGGATTGGTATGTGAAGAATGGTAGGATGGGATTGTTTTTCTCGAGCGAAGTCTGCGAGGAATTCATATGCCTTTTTTGTTTGCGGAAGAGAAAGAGGAGAAGAGAGAGAGAGTGTGTAATTTGAAACCAGGGGCGACACGTCGCAGTCGAATGCCCTTCCTCTTACAAAAATGGTAGAGATGCTATCAAAATTTTAAATTTTTATCCAATGTGATATAACATCTATATAGAATTCATATGATATAAATCTTACATTTATACGATAACTTTAATAAAATTTTTAAAGTTACTATTACTCTTCTCTTTAATTTTAATTGCTGAAATGCCACTCTTTGGGTGGTTTTCATTATTATTATTATTATTAGTATTATTATTTTGATAAATTACACTGACAACTCTTCCAATTTTTTAAAATCACACTTAACTCCTTTATTCTTTGAAATATCAGGGACATCACTTAAGCCAAGTTTGGCATACCAAAATAAGTGCACTTATTTCATCTTTTTATCTTTTTTGGGTCACATCAATCAATATCTCCTCTCTACTTTTTCTACACATAATACAATAAAAGTCAAAAAGTGCACTTATTTAGTCTTCCCAAACTTGGCCTTATTTAGAAAGTTTTTGTAATAGTTTAACCCTTTCATTAGGCAACCATCCATTGACTTAACGAAAACTTTTACATCAATAAAAATACACCCAAATATACCAATTTTACCCTTGTAAAGTTTGATGTATCTTCTCCAACTTAAATCACTCTATCTATTTATTATCTCACCAAGATATGCTATTCAGTCTCATTACTCAACCATATCTATCTCTTTCCCTCATGACCACTGCCATAACCTCGCGCCCACCACCATACACCACCCAACTCCACTCTCTATGACACTTTTATTGCCCCAGTCGATATATACCACTCGGTCCCATTCTTATTGCCATACACCATTCAGCCACAATCCTAGCTCCATTTCCAGTGCCATACATACAATCATCACTAGTCTCAGCCCTACCGTCCATAAACCTATCACAAACCCATCAACAGCCACTAGGGCATTACCTCAAACACCTTATGAACAAGATAGAGATAGAGATATAGTATCACTTCCCTAACCTTAGCAACCTCAAATCACCCAATTTATACATAATAATACCCACATATCAAACATAAATCCATGATAGAACAGAGAAACAGAGCATGTTGCAAAGAACTAAGAAGAAATAGTGTGGTATGGGATTTTTTTTTTTTTTTTTTTTTTTTTTTTTTAACAAGAAGGGTAATATATTAGCTTTATCATTTAACTTATAGTGTTAACTAATGGGAGAGGTCAGTGATAAAAGGGGTGACAGTGTGATTTCAAATAAACAGAGGGGTATCAATGTAATTTACCTTTTTTTTAGTAAATTGTGATTTTTCTTTTTGGATAAATTACAATAACATCCCTGAGACTTACTTAAAATACGAATTTCTCCATGTGGTTTAGAAAATTATAAATATCTCATTGTTAGAATTTTTTATTTAACAAAATTAACTCAAAAATGAAATTTCTAACTGCTTTCCTATATAATGATAAAATTTACCTTAATTATTAACTGAAATAAATTTATAATATTATTAAAAACTGTTAATTGATTTGATACTTTATTAATAAAAGGGGGTCATTTGTTATGAACTTAAAAACTTCAAGGGGCAAGCTATAATTGTCAGAATCATAGGAGGCAAATCGTATTTTAAGCAAATTTCAGAAGGTGTATTTATAATTTACAATTTTTTTTTAAAAAAAAATTTGGTAAATTGTAAAATGACATCTAGTTTTATGTTACAAAAAAATTTACCTAATGGGTGTGGTCGAGTGATGAAGATCTTTATTGTTGTATCCAAGGTCTCAGATTCGATTTTTTTTAGAACATACATAGTAAAATGACTTTGTTGTGTAACACTACCAAAGGATAACTTCTGAGACTTTGGCTCCCCTAAGGTCAAACTCTAATGGTCATTCCTTTATAGTTATGTTTTGTTTTGTGTTTTGTATTTTTTTTTTTATGTTATAGAAAATATAAACCCGAAAAAATTATTCCAAAATTTATTTGGATTGATTTTGAACTATATGAATCTTAATCTCACAATATGTTTTTTTGAACTAAAATTTTTAATTTCTTAACATTGTTGTTTATGTTACCTTCATTGTTTTGCATTTATTTTAAAATTTGCTATATATTATTGATTTTTTCTCTATTTTATTTTATTAGGATATTTAACAAGATATTATTCGTTTTTGTTTTTCTATAACTATTTCAAACACAATTAATTATGAGTGTCCCCCTAGCGGTAATACAAAATAATGGAAAATCAAATACATAATATTTCCTTTCTATTTTTTGTTTTGGTAAGTGAGCAATAAAAGAATATGAACTTAATCATGTTAAGTAAGATGGTGTTTGATAAAATTGAAAATTTAAAATTGAATGCTGAAAATTAAATACTAAAAACTGAATGTTGAGTTTTTTAAGTTGAAAAATTATTTAATAAAAACTTAAGTACTGAACTAGAATAAGTTATTTGATATGTACAAAATAAAATTTGAATTTTATTATTTTTAAATTATACTTCCAATTTTTATATTGTGATGGTAGTGCAGTGGCTACATTGGTTATGGCGCCAATAACAATGATGGTGGAGGTCGATGAATAGTGGTTGTGTCAATGGTGGACTGGCAATGTAGTGAAGGTAAAAAAGGGATGACGACAGTTGTGTAATGATAGTAGTGATTGTGGTGGTGGTGGTGGTGGTGGTGGTTTTGGTAATAGTGGCAATGGATGTGGAGATAAAAAGTAGTATAGCAGTTATTGTGGTGATAGTAAAAAGTGGCAACTGTTGTAGTAGCAGTGAAGTCATGGTAGTGCCTATGGCAACGAAGACAATGGAGGTAGTGGTAATTATGGTGGTGATAGTGGTAGTGGCGATGGTGGGGTGGCGGCAACAGTAGTTGTAGTGGTAGTAGTGATAGTGGTGGTGGTAGCGGTAATGGTGGTAACAATAGTGGTGGCAGCGGTGATGCAATATTTGTAAGGTTATAACAGTGTATGTCGATACTTATGTATACTCAAAAATTCAGTTAGAATTAAGTAAGTTTTCAATCATTTAAAATTTTCTTAACTTTTAGTCTATATTTTAAGAGTTACTTAAATATTTAAGTGATACAAATTATGATATCAAACGGGGTTTAATTGATTTTCACTTAATACATTCAGTTTTAAGTACTGAATTAGGCTGAAAACTGAAAATTAAGTATTGAAAAATGAATGCTGAATTTTTTAAGCTGAAAACTTTTTGATAAAAATTTAAGTGTTGAATTAAAAATAAACTGTTTGATATGTATAAGATCAAATTTGAAATTTATTATTTTAAAATTATATATTTCAATTTTTATATTTTAATGGTAGTGGTAGTAGTGATGGTGATGGTGATGATGGTAGTAGTAATAGCAATAGTGGCATGATGGTGGTGGTGGTGGTGGTAGCAATGGCATTGATGGTAGTATCATGGTTGTAGTAGCGGTAGTGATGGTAGTAGTAATAAAAATGATGGTGGTACTTATGACAATAGTGGTGAAAGTGGTGATAGTAGTGGTGGTGGTGGTAGTGATAGCAGTGGCATGATGGTAGTGGTGGTGGTGGTGCTAGTAGTGGTAGCAGTGGCGATGGTGGTGGTAGTAGTGGCAGTTGTGATGGTAGTGATAG
This sequence comes from Camellia japonica, assembly GCA_030407325.1. Classification (NCBI taxonomy): domain Eukaryota; kingdom Viridiplantae; phylum Streptophyta; class Magnoliopsida; order Ericales; family Theaceae; genus Camellia; species Camellia japonica. The sequence goes on along the minus strand of JAPPVO010000014.1, from coordinate 88,008,356 downwards.
CGATAGTGGTGGCAGTGGCGGCAATGGCCTAATAGTGGTGATTGTGGTGTTGATTGTAGTAATAGCAGTGGTGGTGGTGATAGTGAGTTTACAATAATATATATTGATACTTATGTTTAATATTTATAAATTCAATTAGAATTAAATAAGTTTCATATATGATTTAAAATTTTCTTAAGTTTTAGCTCACATTTTAAGAAATACTTAAATTTTTAGGTGATGTCAATTATGATTATCAAACAGGCTTAATTGATTATCACTTAATACATTTAGTTTTAAATGTTGAATCAGATTACCAAACACCCCCTAAGAGAGTGTCTTATTTGTTAGGCTAAACTCGTACTTTTATGTTAACCATAATTATTTGACTCTATTTACATTTTGGCTAATTTTATAAGAAAAATGAAATTCATACAAAATTTTATACACAATTTAACAGAATTTTTTTAGTTGGCTCCCTAAAACATATTTTGTGTTTGTTCAAAGACAACTAAATATGCTTGTTAGTTTAAGGACACTAACATCTTTTTTGAACAAAACTATTATTAGTCTAATTTTATTATTCCACCACCTCCAACAACCACTGTCACTTTTAGTTGTTGGCAGCACCGTTAGTTGATACCTTCGGTGTCAACCACCGACTGCAACCTCTGACTACCAGCGACAACTTTCTAGTAACTATTTTAAATCTTTTTTTTTTAATTTTTTGGCGGCATGCCAACGAAGTGAAATTTCGCACAGTAAAATTCCCCGCCAACCATTTTTGACAATTCTCCGATAAAGTGAAATTTCACTAAGCTAAAGAAATTTCATTGTTCAAAATAGAAAAGAACAATTAAATTAATTGCTAAAAATTATAAAATGAAAAGTTAGATTTTCAAAAATTTCACCAAGTTAGTGCAATTTCATTAACCAAATACAGTCAAATTGCATAAGGTCAACCAACAAAACAAAGTCAATGAAATTTCATAAGGTTAGTGAAATTGTACTAACTTTGGTCAAGTAAATTTCACTGGTTTAATTAAAGTTAGTACAATTTTAATAATTATAGTAGTTTCATTGATTTTACTTAGAGAGATTTCATTGAGTTTGGGTGCGATAGAGAGTAAAGAAAGAGTAGACTGAGAAAAAATATACAAAACAAAAACAATAATCAGATTTCTGTCATCCAATAACATACAAATTAACAAATAGAGAAATAAAATAAAATAAAGAATGAAAAATGTATTGAAAGTGCGCGTCCATATCTAGACTACTGAGATGCATTAATGAGAGAGATAGAATTGTTATTAATGAGAGAGATAGGGATGTCTCCATAATTTTTCTTAATTTAACAAGAAAAATGTGATAATTATTCTTAAAAATATAAATTATTATCTTGATTTTTTTAATTGATAAAATTATAACTTGTCACACCATTTTATATTAAATTCAGATATTATTGTTTTTGTTAGTTTAACACTACATATTTTAAAATACACATAAAAAAAAAAATAAAAAAAAAGTGTATTTCATTGGCACTCTTAAATAAGAGGTAACAAGGTTACTTTGGATGGTAATTATGGTCTTATTACAAAGGGAAATATCCATTTTTAAAAAAAATTAAAGGATAAATATCCAACATCAACACTATGTTAAAAGGATTTAATATGTTTTAATAGTACTTAATAATACTTCAATGAAAAAAGCAAGATTTATTGAGAATTTTTCATATTACAAATACATGTAAATACATTTTTTGGCGAATTTTTTTATTTTAAAATATACCCATATAATCTCTCTAAATACACACCAAATACATTGTAAATTTTGAATCTTATGAAAAAAAAGAAAAAAAAAAGAAAAAGAAATAGTTATTCATGTAAGTATTATTTAACAGGTGTATTTAGAAGCTACATATGGTCTAAGACTACTTTAAGTAATTTCAAACTTAAATGAGCATTGACATAAATAATTTTTGAAAAATAATTACAAAAATATGGAGGGTGCAACTTTTTTTTCTAAGTCACAAAAAAGTTACACCTCCATATTTTTATAATTATTTTTCTCAACACTCACTGTGAAGTAATTTTCTCAAAAAAATTTTAAAAGCTTTGGCTTAGTAATTATTTGATATAAGTGCCATTGGAGGCTACATGTGTTCAAAAGATTAGTTAAGGCAAATTCGTGAATACTCTCATGAAACAGTATAAAAAAGAAAAAGGAAAAAGAAAAAAAAAAAGGAGAATCATTTTGTTAGTGAAGGAAAATATGTGAGTAATCATATTACCTAAAACGGAAACAGTTTTGATTGGATGCTTGGATTACGAGTCTCGTCTGGAAAACCCTTCGTCAATTGAGAAGCTACCAGAGTTTGTTAATGTTGTGTCCACACTCCAAATCTCTAGGTTCTATAATGGTGACCTAAGAGGGAATAACAGAGGGAGGAATATTTTTCTATTTTCGGGTAAACTCACATACCAATAATAATACTTATTATTATTTTTTTCTATATCAAATACATAGAGATTCTCTCATGATAGAGGTGGGGTTGTAGTCTCCCACAACAACTCAAACACTTAAAAGATAATTCTCTTAATTATCTTATTCATTAAATAGTGTGAATTATCTACAACTCATGTGGGCATTCCATGTATTATGGGTTGGGTCAAATCCAACCCCATTTCCAACATCTCCCACTCGTCCACATCATTGGTTACATTCACAACCGTCATTTCTCAATCTCTCATTCAGTCTACTCTTCATACGGAAAAATAGAACGTGCAATCAGACGAAAAGGTATGAAGATAGGAGTGTTATATTAAGCCACCATAAACTAACATAGCACATCACTCGAAATATCTCATCTATACCTTAGATTCATTGGATCACACCAAATCAAACTTGACCACTTTCCTAGACATGGTCCTCAACGATCTTCCCCAGCCACTCAATGAGCTACAATACAAGGGTATTATTTCCAACGATCTTCCCTAGCTACTCATGTCAATTCACTCAAACTTGACCACTTTCTTAGACATGGTCCTCTGGATCGTATTTATCGTGACCCTTAGATGGCATGCTAAAGTAACGACATCAAATCATCACTTCATGACATAGTTCCAGGTTCAAAGGCATAGTGTAGGCCTATTATTAGCTTAACAGGGCTCACACAGTGCTAGAGCAAAGATCCATCTAGCCACTCCCTTAAGTGGTCGATGGGAGCATATATAATATGATACGTATGCTACGGCGAAGCTCCCACTGGATTAGGTCTGTCACTCTCTAGCGCCATACAAATCTTAATCTAGTCTCTATACAAGTGCCTAACCTGAGTTTCTTAGCATATTCGCTCATCAAGCACCTATCTAAGTGTAACAACCTGTAGACGCCCCCGAACGTCCCGGGGGGGGATCCCCGTTTTGTTCATCTTGGGCTCACTACAGTTCAGGACTCAATGTCACGGTCCTGTATCTAATCTCGCAGAGTGCAATGCAAGACCGATGAATCATCAAAGAGTCCAAATCCGGCAAATCGTTTTGAAAACAGATTTTTAGAAAGAAGTGCCAAACATGGACTGCTTCGCCAGATACAGAGTCGCCACCTAAATATTTGATTTTGGGGGAATTTAGGAAACCCTGACTCGTTTGTCTAAGACCACGTGTCCGTCATCACCAAAGTTGCCTCAGCTCGGGAACTTGGGTACGATTGGGGAAGGTCAGCTATGAGCACCCCCGCTCGCCCGATCCGAAGATCGGCCTCTACTAACCATGATATCGATTTTTGAAAACATTATGTGCTTTTATTCTGGTTTATTAGCTAATCTTACTATGTGATGCGCACAACACAAAAGTATAGACTAGATCGCCTCATTTGGAACAAAGCATTGCATATCCGCTCGTTTGAAAGATGGTTTGAAATTTGCTACTCGCAAGTAGGCTAAAACACGGATTTCAACGAGTTGTTCCAACTCAAACAATCCAACCTTCGTCCACAGGCATTCAGGCAGTTATATCATTTAAGCACATAGCCTCATGGTAAAGCATGCTAACATGGCAACACTCATACGCATGCAAGGATGCTAAAGCATGAAAGCTTACCGAGTACTCCGAGCCAAAACAGAAACTAGTTAGTAATCATATGCATGATCCTAGTTCATGTTGAGGTGGCTAATGCAACACATGCAAGATGCAACTACTATAGGCTCGGCTATTCTAAGATGGCATATGATGATGCTACAGTTAACACGTATTCAACTTAGAATTGAAATACAAATGCAGTTAGTATGATGCGCCAAGCCCGGTGCGTGCAATACGAATGAATGTACGCAAACATACTATCATAAGTATGCTAATAGAAACATGCCCTAAACTAACCATCGAAAGCTAGTAAATAAAAGGGAAGAAAGACGTGGGGTTGGAAGACATACACACACTCACGCACACTTATTACACAATTGCCCTCACTCGGAGGGTCCGAATAAATATTACAAAATAAATAAATAATTGACTATTCTAGCTAATTAAATATTACAAAAACTTCTAATTAATTACAAATTAATTACAGAAAGAAGGTGACCGCAGCCCCACTTCGGAATGCGTGAATGATGTATGCTTGACTCACCTTGCTCGGAAACCCGTACCATGCTACCGTTGCCTCTGTTTATACTGCCTTGCTCTTCTGAAAATTATGAAAGTTTCCAGAACTGCTTTGAACTTCATCCTGAGTGTTTTGGAGTTCCACCGGCCAGAACAAAAGGCCACCGACCATGGGAAAGGGATTATCGGCCAAAGCTTGTGTCATCGGCTGGACACTGATGGCCGATCGGCACTGTAAATGGCCGGTGGGCCATTTCTTCCTGCAGAGCCCTGTTTTGATAGCAGCAGAGGACAGGCAGTGCATGGTATGGAATTTTCAAAGCAATGTGTGCATGGCCACTCTCCCAATCATGCTATAGACTCAAAGGAGTATGGCCCTCGGTACTCGGGCCATCAATCACGCATTTCGATGCATGATGGCCAAAGACACCAAGTTTGCAACTCAATGTAAATGCATGCAACAAAACAAATGAGTGCTAACGCCCTATCATGTTGAGATCAAGGGCATCGGCGACCGAGGGTTGAGACGTGTTTCGTCACTTTGAGTACGAACACTCCTCAACCCTCATGCTTGGTTTCACACCCCAAACCAAGCAAAATGCTATGCATGTGTGCCATATACAATGCAAAATAATGCAGCTAATGCAATGTGATGTGAGCATGCTAACTTTATGCAATGCAATGCTACCTATTCATGCAAGCTAAACATGAACATATCAAGCATGCAACAGGGATATGAAATGCAACTAGCTAAACAACATGCAATTTACTAAGCATGCAACCATGATGTAGTGGCAAGCAATGCAACAATGCACCAATGCAACTTGCCAAACATGCAAATATGTAAAGATGGACTTATACTGAAATGAGAAGGCCTCAGCCCACCCCAAAACAGTGGCCAAAGTGCATGGAAGTGATGGACTAAACACCTTCAAATGTGCACATATGGAAGTCTAACACTTAGGCATGCAAGAAGTCAACTCTCAAGCGCATTAAGAAGAGACAAACATGGACAAATCACCAGCATAACGAGCTCTGAAAACATGTAAAAGACAATGCCAAATCCACTATGTTATGCAAGCAAGGCATGCAACAATGACTAAAACTCGAAGCCAACAAAAGGGTCCAAACCATGGCTATGTCAACCAAACCCCAAAGGATCAAAATGACCTAGAACAATCCTAAAGCACTCCAAAACAAGACTAAATCATGCATGGACTATGGTCAAAACATGCCAAGAAAAGGGCCCAAAACAAAAGGCATTCAAAGCCACAAAATGGAGTATTACTCTACACCTACCCCAACCACTCATGGCATGGATTATGCAACCCAAAACAGAGTTTTAATGCATCAAAATACACCCAAAAACCCTCTGATATGGCAGCCCAAATGACTTAAACAAAAGGCATGCACTATGACTCAAACATGGAGCATAAGATCACATTTCTTCAAGGCATTGAAAGGATAACAAATGCAAGAATGTAAGCACAAAACATGGACTGAAATGACATAATAAGTTGTGGGAGCCGAATAAATGGCTGAATCGGAAGGGGCATATTTTAGTAGATTGACATTAACCGGCTGCATCCTGCAGACATTAACCGGCTGCATCCTGCAAGACTAGGATGAGCCGAATACAATACGTAAGCCGATTAAGAAAGGATCTTTGAGGCCGAATAAAAGAACGGGTAATGATTGAAAAGTAGGCCCAGGCCCCGAGGCCTCAGAAGGAACAGATATAAATAAAGAAGTAGCGTTCTTGGAATGGTATGTAAGAATCACTTCACTAAACTTAGTAAACAAGCTTTCTTGAGTATATGAACTGACTTGCCCGTTGGAGTGCTAACCCCGGCACCCCCGACCGGAGTGTTTGTCCTTGCAGGTGACTAGCTGAGGATCAAGAGCGTCTCCCAGGATCGGAAAAGTATTTCCAAAACCACTTCCCCACATAAGTGATTCCAAATCATTGAAATAGCCAAGGTAATGCATGCTAATGACTCACACACCCGATACCAACATGCTGGAATGCAAAGGGACTATACAAAGCATGAAAGGTGTGATCAAATCAACACCCAACAGACCTCAAGCATGATGAAACATGACCAAAAACTTCATAAAGCTAGGCAAAAATATGCAAGCATGGTGGTCTAATGGCAAGATGCATTTCTAGGCAAAATAGAGGAATACAAGGCAAGTATATAATGCATGAAAGGGGCCATTAATCCGACCAAAAACAGAGGCATATTATAAAACCTCTGAAATGGAGCCAAAGACAACTAATCATGCATGCTACCCTTATGAGCCAAAAATATGAACAAAGGAGAGACAAAGGGAGGGGGGTGTCCCTCCCCCATGCAAGACCTCAAAACCTCTTCTTCACCACTGAAAATCCCCTGGATTTCAGTGGTGAGAAGGCCAATACACTAGGATTCCCGAAGCTCAACAAAGAAAGCACAAAAAGGGCTAAACAAGGCCTAAGAGGGGGGGGGTCGACCCCCAACACCAAAGTGACCTTAATGAAGCATCTTAAGCATGCAAATACAAGACTTTTTTCAGTTATACACAAAGTCTAAAACAGCATGCAAAGTGGTTTAAAAACTAGTGCAAGAATGGGGAATATAAAGCAAATAGTGTTACCCTTGAAGAACACTTGAAGAGCAGCAACCTCAGCCCCCTCCTTATGATAAAAACCAGCTCAAAACTCCAAGAACATCCTCTCAACACCTCCACAACTAAAGTAAGGTGTGATACTAGGTGACTTAGTGCAAAACTAAGACCAAAACACACTTTTAGGCCCTCCAACACACACAAATGAAGAGAGAGGGAGATATAGAGAGAGAAGGTGTATATAACAGACATATGTGATATTAGGTCTGGTTTTGCTCAACCCCTCAAAGGAGAGGGAGGGCCCTCTTATATAGACAAGGCAAAGGCCTAAGCTTCCAAGAGAAACTAAACAAAAGGGGTCAAGGCTTCTTAAAGAAGCTAAGGCAAAGGGGCCAAGGCTTCCTGAGGAAGCTGAGACAGGGGTTCAAGCTTCAAGAAGCTAGGCCAAAAGGGTGCAAAGGGTGCAACTCCTCCATACACATGTATGGAGGACAAGTCCGTGCACTCCAGCTGGCACAGCTGGCATGTACCATGCCTGAAAAAGGCAAAAAGGAGGTATCGGCCAGAAAAGGACCCCATCGGCCAAATATATGGTCGGCCGACCACACAAAGAGCCGACCGGCCATCACCAATGGCCGGTGGAAAGAAAACAAGGTCGGTGGCCCTAAGCCAAGGCCAGTGGGTACCAGGGATAGCTAACAAGCTATTCTCTACCCTCAGGTGCAAGAAACAAACAAGTGTTTGGTCCAACCAAGCACAAGACAGTCGAGTTGAGAGATCCCGAGGCAAGGCGCATAGCCGAGACCTCCGAGAACTCAAAACGAACACAAACATGGATGATCACCGAGTGTTCAAACGGTGACGTCCAAGTCTTGAGGACGGTAAAAAATGGGGTGTCTACACAACCCCGACCTCTGATTAACATGAAATCCATGATTAAGAATGCTTAATAAGTAATTAAAGTGAAATTTTGCATTCATTACGTGTGTCATGTGTTATATGAGTTTCTACCTGTTTTGTGCAGGAATATCTGTCTCTAGTTTTGTTCTATTATGTAAATTGAAGGCCCTATCGGCATCCGATCATGAAATTGACTTTGTTTTTGTGTTAATTGGAATTTTTAGAATTTTATGGTGGGTTTAATTAAAATTTGGTTCTCAATTAAGCCTAATTAATGAATTTTTTAATCCAAGCCTATATAAGGCACCTTTTATACCTCCACTCATTCTTTTCCTTCATTTCAACTCATCTTTGAGCTAACACACACACACAAACGTGAGAGAGAATGAAAGGGTAAGAAACTTGAGATCAAACTTGAGGTAGAGAAGGTCATTGCTTGGTGACTTAAGGAATTGCTCAAGATCACCTCTAAATCTTAAGGAATTGAGAAGTTTAGGTGAGAATTCAAGCCTTAGGTCTTGCTTTTGAGTTGGTAAATTCATGAATTCATGAGAATTGAGTGGATTAATATGAGTATTGGACTAGAATGAAGAAATATTGATCATACCATGCTTGCATGTTCATGTTCATCATAGTTTAATTTGAAATTTCAAAGAATTGGTCATTGCATGTGTTCATTCTATCTTTGTTTTGAGAACTCATCTTGTTTTATATCATGTTATACCAAATGATCATGTTTTGAAAGCCTTGAACTTGCACTTTTACATGTATGATACATAATGATATGTTTTCACAATTTCAAGGTTGAGTTTAAAACAATTGACAAAGCTTTTGGACTTAATTTTGTGAAATGATTTAGAATTCACCGTGTTTTATTCATTTAAAAGTATTTTCTCAAGTTTTTGGCCCAAAAGACCATGATTTATAGCTTTGAAATTGAGTTTTACACTTGGCAGAGCAATCTGGAAATTCCAGATTCTGCCTCTCCACTCGAGTGACGAATCTTGCACTCGAGCGACCACTCTATGTTTTGCACCTCCGCTCGAGTGACCAAAGGTTAGCTCAAGCGTAAAATGCATGCTCTCAAAAGTTTACATGTTTTGCAGACCACTCGAGCGACAAGAGTTACGCTCGAGCGAGGTCATGAGTCTCATGCTCGAGCGAGCATCGAGCGAAAAAATCGAGCAACCAGTACTTTTACAAAGTTTACAGACCGCTCGAGCAAAGGAAGTTGCGCTCGAGCGACCCTTCACATTTTTCATGTCCGCTCAAGCGAAGGAAGTTGTGCTCGAGCGAGACCCCTGTTTTCAGCAAGTTTTGTTAAATATGTTCAAGTGCATTTTGGCATCCACATTGCATCCTAGGCATTCCTAGGCCATGATTAAAACTCAATAAGAAGTTAAGATCTAGAAACACACTAAGATTGAAATGAAAGAAGTTAAGTACCAACCGAGTGTGTGTTTCATTATGTGTTTTTGTTATGTGTGTGTAGGTCACGCGCCACAAGTTATCCGATTTGTCTGTTCTGCAAGTGGAGTCATCTGTGAGTAATAACTTTGTAAAGATATGTTTACGTCTAAGTAATTTCTTATATGATATGATATGACAAGAAATGCTATGTTTTATGAAATGTTATATTATGTCCAATGAATAATTGTTCAATTTCTGACTAGTATTCGTGGCATCCTTAGCACAAGGCCCTTGCCCGCAGGTAACAATACCGTGGTTTATGAACAAGGCCTATACCTGGGGGTAATAATACCGTGGTCTCATGGCCCTTGCCAGGGGATAACAATACCGTGGCTCAAGTATACTACAAGTTCCCGGTACCGGAGGTTCCCTATGGAACTGACAAGCAAGTTAACGCTAATGAATGTACTATGTATAACGAAGCATGAACTCTGATTTCTGTATGTAGTTTGAACAAGAAAATGAATATAAATATGTTTCTGATATGAATTCTAGTTTCCGATTCTGTTATGGACATCATTCATTTAAACCTTTTACTCTATTATTATTTACTTGGCTTCCGCTCACTTTATTATATTATGTGTGTAGGTGAGCACGCGCGTGACCAGGCCTAAACTGCTGCCTGGAGTTTTCGGTCAGCTAGCCACTGTGCCTGCCGAGGAGGTTCCCTTTTGAAACGTTTAGTTTTGTAACCTTGCTACAGATGTTTTACTTTGTTTTGCTTATCTGTATATTAGGCTATGTTCCCTTTTGGCTTTATCTGTGTAATAGGTGACGTAAGACTAATGTATTTATGGCGTCACATGTATATATATAAGTTCGTTTTGAAGATTTCTGTCTCATATACGTCGACACAGCTCTATGGACATTGTATATTTTCTATGTTTGCTTCCACAGCCCCTTACTATATGTCATTATATTAAGAGACCTTTGGTAATCCAAGGATTATTGGCCAGTTATGGCGCTAAACCTATAGGGGCAAGTTTGGGTCGTGACACTAAGACCTCACATTCAGCTATATTCAGGCTTTATGAAGCTGTGGATAACTTCATGTTCGACTTTTTAAAGTCTCATCTTAGCCAATGCTAAGGCGACATCTAATAAATCAATTTTGTTCACTTCTCAAGTCACAAACATTTACCTCGCTTGCTCTCTACGTGCCAAGATAATTAATGTCTCATCTCGCTCACTTTACAACCGCCAGAGTGATCACCAAGGTGAGAAGGCTGATCTAAGCCTAGTGACCTCATATACAATGTGTGCTAATAATATCAATTACCATAAAACCACATGAATAATTTATTATGCATAAGATACTCATAAAATATCCAACAAAGTCAATGAGGTATCCAAGATATATCAAATCCTATGAAGTCCTAAACTCATAATATGAGTTTGGAAAGTATCTCTAGCAGTGGATCAGCAACCATCCTATAGGACTACCTCCCATCGTGCAATTATACCTTGAATAAAGTGAAAACAAATGTTGACGTGTTTGTTCCTACCAAGACACTTAGAATCCCTAAAATATGCCAAAGCTGCCATACTATCAATATGGATCATAACGGCTTCATCTGCAAGAGTCGTGATCCTAAGGCGTTATAGGAATCCCATCAACCAAATAGCCTCCAGTACTGTTGTTGAACAAGCAACGTACTCTAACTCCATCGTGGACAAAGACGGCAAAAAAAATCCTTTTCACTGCTTGCCAGTGAATAAGTCCTATGTTACTCTAGTAACGGCTGACCATACCCACTACAAAGTATATGTTCTGTCGATTACACATCATAGCGTACATCAGACTATCAACTGCACTTGCATAGGGAACCTTTGCCATTTGTTGTTTTTTTCTCATCTGTTGTAAGGGCAAGAGTCAATGCTTAGATTACATCCCTTCTCAATCGGATTGTCAATGGATTTGGAATAGTGTATCTGAAACCGTTCTAAGATCCTCCTAATGTAAGTCTCTTGAGACAGACAGAGAAGTCTCTGAGAGCGATCTCTCACGATCTTAACTCCAAGCACATAATTTGCCTCTCCCATGTCCTTTATTTCAGAATTAGAAGACAACCACTTCTGAGTGGCGACAATTATTTCCATGTCATTTCCAACTAACAACATGTCATCAACATACAATGACATAATGGTCTTCCTCCGTCATCTCAAATCCAGTCGAAACGATGGTTTTTATGGAATCTAAAATACTATTATCTAGATGATTGCTTTAGGCCATAAATGAAACGTTTGAGCCGGCATGCTTTGCGCTCTTGTCCATTAACCTCAAGGCCTTCTAGTTGATCCCTATAGATCTCTTCGTACAGTTCTCCATTGAGAAATACAATCATAACATCCATTTGGAAAAGTTCCAAATCAAAATATGCGACAATAGCTAGAATTTAGGCGAATAAGGGTCAATCTCACCACTGGGGAGAATGTTTATACCCTTTATTTTAGTATAGCCCCTTCACCATGAGACAGACTTTTGACCTATCAGTGTTGCGCTTTTAAGACCCACTTGTTGCCAATGGTCTTACGCCAAGGTGGAAAGTCAACCATAGGAAGTAGGCTCATCATGATCCAACGGAACACACATGAAAGATTTCCCCTCAATCTCATAAGACAACAAGGAATGATTCCACGTTTACCTCTACGTAATTGGGATCCTTATTGAGTCATTTTCTAGTGAAACACTTCCACTATAAGGTAAATCACTCCCACTATCTTTGGCGATTTGAAGATGAGTCTCTAATTCTCCACCCTCACCAAAAGATGGTGTGACTTCCTCAGACTCTTGCAACTCAAATAGCGCAAGATCTTTCTTTACTTCACCAATACTAGAAAATTCACTCTTAATGAAACAGACATCTTGTGACTCACTTTCAATCATTCCACTATAAGGATGTTCACTATACTTTACGTAACCCTTTGAGCATTCTGAATATTTAACAAACACTTGTTTGTTTGCTCTAGGGCCTAACTTCCCATGCTTATGAGAAGTACTGTGAGCAAAACCTGTACAACTCCAAGGCTGCAAATGCTCCAAATTAGGTCTTGCACATTTCCATAATTCATATAGAGTCATTGGAACTAACTTTGAAGGCACACGGTTAAGGATGTAGGCAGTAGTCATAAGAGCATCCCCCCAAAAAGATATAAGGAGATTGACTTGCGCCATCATCAATCTAACCATTTCAAACAAAAGTGCGATTCCGTCTCTCTGCTACACCATTTTTTTGCGAAGTGCCTAGAATCGTTAATTGCCTGCGTATCACATTTTCCTCACACAATCCCTAGAACTGATGTGATAAATATTCATGCCCTCGATCCGTTAGAAGGTTGCTCAATTTCTTGTCTGTCCAATTCTCAACCAGTATAATAAAGTGCTTGAAGTAATCCAATACCTCAAAGTGATGTGAGATCAAATAGACATAATTGAATTGTAAATAGTCATCAACAAATGTAAGGAAATAAGAAGCATCATCGCGTGCCTTTACATTTATAGGTCTGCAAATGTCAGAGTGGACTAACTCTAGAGGATATAAAGCCCTAGGTGCCTTTCCAAATGGCTTCCTACAGGCCTTTCCTGCCAAACAAGGCTCACACACAAGAAGACTTACATTAGCAAGATGCCCCAACAGGCCTTCTTTAGCTAGTCTAGTCATTCTATCTTTTCCAATGTGACCAAGTCTAGCATGCCAATTAACAGAATTTAATGTATTATTATCATAAGACACATAAGAATATGAGGAAAAATCCAAATCTAGCATAAATAAAAAGAAAATCTTATCCATACAAGCCCTTATTTAAATAGGAATCCAACTGACTACCACTAAAACCAAATCCTAACAAAGCAATAACTGATAAAAAAATTACATTAGACACCAAGAGCATAAAGCCCATCATGGAGGAGTAAAGTACGCCCCAAACACGTCTTGAGCTGATAAGAACAAACTCCAAGGACATCCTCTCGAGTTCTATTACCCAAAGTAACGTACTGCATTGTCTACAGGTATTTTTCTGTAATCCACAAACTTGACTCTTTCTTTGACTATATGGTGGGTTGTTTCTGAGTTATACAATCCAATCATAGAGAGAATTAGCAACACATACATGTGAACAAACACAAGTATTTAAAGAGTTAAGTATAAGGTTTACCTTCTTTGCATCAAGGCATTCCCGAGCAAAGTGAGCTTACTTTCCACAGTTATAGCACTTGACCTTGGTCTTGTTTTTATTTCCAGCGCGCTTGCCTCGACAGTGCTTCCCCATATTACCTCTCTTAGGACCAAGATTACCAACTGCACCACCATGTTTTCCTTGTCTGTTGTGCTTAAGCTTGAATGCCTGATGCTGCCCTGCTTGGGCCACAAGGATAGTGTTGTGGTGTGACCCCAAACGCTTTACTTCAAGCCCAAATTACTCAAATTTCAAAATAAGAGCATGCAGCTCGGTTGTAGGTGTGGTCCCATAGGTAATATTCAATTGATTCCGCATGTCATGAGCAATGGGATTTGTCTCAAACTCCCCCATTAGATTATTATGCATGCTGCTAAGCATAGTAAAGCTATATCCAGGAGGACTTACAACAAAACATCTATAGTGTTTAAAGCATAATTAAACACATTAAAACGCTCTGAAACAGCACCAAAACAGTGCTGAAAATCAAGTTTTTGAGGTGAAAAAAGTGAACAAAAAATGGGCTAAAACTAAGGGGTTTCAACCAACTAACAAGCCAAAGGAAGGGTGGCCAACCCCTCCTCTTTTTTGTGGCTTAAAATCACATATTTTAGGCCTCAAAATACTCTGAAAACAGTAAGTAAACACCAAGAAAAAAGAGAGAAAAGATGGTACAAAAGCTCAAAGTATACCTCTTAGAAGAGAGGATGCTCTTCTAGTTCATAAACTACAAGTTGAACACTCTCAAGAGCTGAAATTGTGTTCAAGAATCTCAGCAAAAGACCTCAAGTTTTTGGCTAAGGAGGTGTATGTATATTGCATGGGGTTTAGTTGCTGAAATTTAGTGTCGACACCTTGGGTCCAAAGGTCAACACCTTGCCTGCTGCCAAACACTAGCGTCTCATCTTTTTTTCTTGAAGGTCAACACCACTATTGCAGGGGTCGACCCCTGTGACTCTTTTTATAGATTTCGTTCGGCTACTTTTTGGGGATTTTTGACTTCTTCTTTCATTTGACCTTGGAGCTACTATTCTATTAATACCTAGTCACTATAAATAGACTCTAAGATACTTCTCTCTCATTAGTTGCCCCTCTTTTTCCCCTCTCACCTGTAACTCTCTCTCTTTCTCTCAACATTCACTTTCTCTCACTTAAATCCTTAGATCTACTCACCTAAAGGTTCTATAATGGTGAACTAAGAGAGAATAACAGAGATAAATCTTTTTCTGTAGGAGATTTTCAGGTAAACTCACATACTAATAATAATACTTATGCTTGTTTTTCTCTATATTAAATATATAGAGATTCTCTCCTGATAGAGGTGGAGTTGTAGTCTTCCATAACAACTCAAACACCTAAAAGAAGATTCTCTTAATTATTTTATTCATTAAATAGTGTGAATTTTCTACAATCCATGTGGACGCTCCATGAATTATGGGTCGAGTCTGTTATCCCAGGTAGTCAACCCCAGAGGGGGAGTGAATTGGGTTATTAAAAAATTTTACAATAAAAAATAATAAACACAATATTCAAATTTTAACAAATAAAAAACATAATAATAATTATCAATATAAAAGTAAGAAAGATAGGGAGAGAAAATGAAACACTAAGACTTGTAGTGGTTCGGCACGCCGGGCCTACGTCCACTCCCCAAGGAACCTCCTTGAGAATTTCTTCATTGTCAAAATGAATCAATACACCACCAAGGCTTCACCAAGCTTGTGGATTTTACACAGGTCTTACTTTTATCTATTGAGCCTCACTCAACAATAAATGCCTCACCCTTTCAAAATTTTCTCACAAAATAATGAATAAAATAAGAGGTACTTTAACCCTCTTTTACAATAATTTTCTCACAAAGGCAACACTTAGATCTAAAAGTGAAAGAGCAGAGTGAAAAATACAATCACAATTTTAGAGTATATAGAATTTTTTTCTTTTCGAGTTCTTAATTTTTCTCCATACAAAACACTTCTATTTATACTAAAAAATATATCCGTTGGGAGAGGAGATGCTCCTCTTGATAGAACAGATGCTCCTAATTTCAAATGGACAACAAAAGATAATGATTGAAATGATGATAAAAGTAAAACCACCTTTTTTCCTTTTTCAAACATGGAGCCATCTTTTTCTCTTGTAGGCAAGTTGAACATTATATTATAATGTTCAAAACTTTGAATTAAAACAGGCAAGATATGAAATGATTTGCTCAATCTTTTTCTTCTTTTTTATTATATAATATATTCAAAAGCTATAAAATAGTTGCTCATAATACGCAACACATGAGTGTGTCCTACATACAATAAGATGCAAAATTAATTTGAATTTGGTGCAACATATATCAAAAAGATATAATATAATTTTTATATTTTGTGTCAAATTTTTATAACATATATATACAAAAAAATATAATTTATCAAATAATATTTTAGATATCATCAAAATTAAACAACAAGATTAACAATCTCCCCCTTTTTGATGATAGCAATATATGTATGGATTTGACACAAAATTAATAAAATATTTAATAACTTTGCAACATAAGATATCTAATAATTAAAGCACATGCACATGAACATGCACATGCACAGCAATACAAATTTACATTTTTTTTCTCCCCCTTTGACATCATCAGAATAAAATATTGATATATAAAGTTTTTATAGAGAAGAAAATTTTCACTGCCCAAAACGAAAAATCATACAAATACATATGAGAAAATAGTCGGATGTGCCAAAAATATAATAAAGGTTCTTATTTTTGCGTGGGATCATTTTTTGGATTTTGTAGCATCTCCTGAAAAATGGTGCAGTGGCGCCCCAAAGGTTGATAAACAAGACATTGAAGCAAATATGCATCAAGTATTGGATCAGTGGAGTGTATAAAAAGTGACAAAGATGATATGCAAAGATACAGAATCTTCAAGTGATTTTAGAAAAAAATTGTTTACTTTCTGTGTAATCATGTCATTCCTTACCTTAGCCATCAATGGTTTGGACATGATTGAGGTGCTTGTAATTCAGGCAAATGAAAGGGTACCTATAGTGGAATCGCACGTGATTCCAGTAAATAAGAGTCCTAGTGCTTTTGGTAATCGTAGTGATATTGATGCTATTAATAACACTATGGCTCTCAATACACAAACAATGACTGCAGTGTCCAATATGGCTCAACGACAAGCAAGAATACAAGAGATTCAACAATTGAAAGACGAGGTGAGCTTTTTAAAACAACAATTGGCTAATACTCGTCAGGAGAAGAGAGATCTAGAGAGGAAAAAATTTTAGTTGGAGAATGCGGTGCAATATTATGCAACGGTTATAATGCCAAGACTCACTGAAGTTGGAAATAGAGAGAGGTATGTGAAGGAGGCTCATGAGAAGTTATTGAGAGAAGTTAAACGCAAAAAATCTGTGAAGCCTTCTAAAAACTTACATGTAATCTAGCAATATTTTCCCCTTCTGAAATAAAATTGCAAGCATTTCTCTTTAAAAAAATTTGTTTGTCTTTGCAAAAAAAATTGTTATGCAGATAGGGAGTAAAAAAAAATTAGTTGACAACTATATATACTCCTCATAAAAGTATGCATAGAATATACAAATGCCCCTTAAGATTGTGCTTATTTGATTGTTTTAATCTCAAAATATTACATAATATGAGTTTCCCCTTAAATTAATGCACTAAAAATTACACAAATTGTAAAAAATAGATTACCAATTCATAATACCAAGGGCCATTAAGATCCAACCATAAACAACTACACCGAGTGCACTAACATAAAGAGAGAATACAAATAAAAATAATTTCTTCATACTAGGTAAAAACAATTGTTATTAAATACAAGAGAGTTTGGAACACATACAACCATATAAGAATATAACAAAGTGCAAAAATAATTTTAACATGTTGATTGGCGATGATGTTGATGATCGAAAATAATGGAGAAGATTGGGGATGAATATTTGTAAATCGGTGATGAATTTTTGTAGATCGGTGATGGATCTTGGTGGATCAGTAACGGATCGTGATGGATCGGTAATTGAACTTGATGAATCGGAAATGATGTCGAAGATCCGTGATGAAGGTTTTATGTAGAGTAGTGATGGATCTTGGTAGAACGGTGAGGGATTTGAGTGGATGATGGTAGTAATGAAATTGATGGATGATGGTGGTGATGGAGTTGGAGTTGGATGATAAGAGGGAGCGAGAGCGGGTGAGAGAAAGAGAGATAGGAAAACAAAGAGAGAAACAGAGAGCGAGAGTGAGAGAGGGGCGAAAAGAGGGAGATCAAAGAGAGAGAGAGAGAGAGAGAGAGAGAGAGAGAGAGGATTTATAAAAAAAATGTTTTATTTATTTATTTATTTTTATATATAATTATTATATAGGAGTATTTAACATACCAAGTTCAGTTCTAATATAACAAAATTGCTCTTCATTAAAAGGCTTGGTAAATATGTCAGCTAATTGACGATTTATAGGCACAAATTCGAGTTCAATGTCACCTTATGATCTCTTAGAAAATGATGCCTTATTTCAATGTGTTTAGTGCGTAAGTACTGAATAGAATTTTTTGAAAGGTTAATGGCACTTGTATTGTCACATTTTATAGGAATATGATCATAGTGAAGTCCAAAATCTTGAAGTTTCATCTAAAGCAATTGTGCACAACACCTAGCGGTGACAATGTATTCTACTTCAGCAGTTGACAGAGCCACTGAGTTTTGTTTTTTGCAAAACCAAGAAGTAAGTAAGTGTCCAAGAAAATGACAAGTACCACTAGTACTTTTTCGGTCAAGTCTACATCCCATAAAGTCAGCGTCCAAGTAACCAAAAAGTTTATAGGTACTTTTCTTAGGATACCATAATCCCAAATTTGGAGTGCCAACAAGATATCTGGAAATAAGTTTGACTGCGGTGATGTGTGACTCTTTAGGTACAGATTGAAACCGTGCACACATACAAATACTAAACATTATATCAGGTTTACTTGCAGTAAGATAAAGTAAGGAACCAATCATACCTCGATATTTCTTTTCATTTACTAGTTTACTATGCTCATCTTTGTCGATTTTTATTGATGTGCTCATTGGAGTTGTTGCAGGCTTTGATGATTCCATTTCAAACTTTTTTGAGTAGATCCTTAATATATTTCGTTTGATTTAAATGGATCTCATCATTGGTTTGTTTAATTTGTAGACCAAGTAAGTAATTTAACATCCCCATCATACTCATTTCAAATTCACCTTGCATATCTTTAGCAAACTCTTTGCATAAATTTTCATTAGTAGCACCAAAAATAATATCATCAACATAAATTTGAACAATTAGCATATCCTCCTTTTTGGTTTTTATAAAAAGAGTTGTATTTATTTTTCCTCGAGAAAAACCTTTTTAAGTAGAAAATTACTCAATCTTTTATACCATGCTCTAAGAGCGTGTTTTAAACCATATAAAGCTTTTGAGAGTTTGAAAACATGATCCGGGTATTTATGATTTTCAAAATCGGGAGGTTGTTTAACACAAACTTGCACCAGAATGTACCCATTTAAAAAAACACTTTTAACACCCATTTGATATAATTTAAAATCTTTAAAATATGTAAAAGCAAGTAACATTCTAATAACTTTAAGTCTAACGACCGGTGCAAAAGTTTCATCAAAATCAATGCTATCTTCTTGATTATAACCTTGCGCTACCAATCTAGCTTTATTTCTAGTAACAACTCCGAATTCATCTACTTTATTTCGAAAAACCCATTTTGTACCAATAATTGGATGATCCTTAGGCTGAGGGGTCAAAAACCAAACTTCATTTTTTTTAAATTGGTTTAATTCTTCTTGTACTACTAAAATCTAATTTTCATCTTTTTCAGCTTCAAAAAACGATTTTGGTTCAATTTGTGAAACAAATGCTGAATTACTACAAACATTTCTATTAGAGGAATGAGTTTTTATACCTTCTGCTGCATCACCTATAATAAGGTCTTTAGGGTGGCCATGAGCATACTTTCATTTCTTTGATAAATTTGATTCATTTTCTAGACGAGCATATTCCTCTTGAAGGTTTTTCATTGTGATTTCTTGTTTTTGTTCAGTAGGTGGATTTTCTTCATTTGTTGTGTAAATGCTCTCCATTCTTAGATTTGTTTCTGCAGTATTGTCACTTACAAGATTCTTGGAAACAACGTTGTTAGATTCATCAAAGGCAATGTGTATAGATTCTTTAGCAAGTAAAGTTCTTTTATTGAATAGTCTACAAGCTTTACCAGAATTCGAATAACCAAGAAATACAGGTTCATCCGATTTACCATCAAATTTTCCTAAGTTATCTTTATTGTTATTTAATACAAAGCATTTACAACCAAAAGCACGCAAGTGGCTAAATTAGGTTTTCTATCTTTGCAAAGTTCGTAAGGGATTTTCTTAAGAATAGGTCTAATCAAGGCACGGTTTACAACATAGCATGCAGTGTTAATGGCTTCAACTCAAAAATATTTAGGTAAATTATTCTCACAAAGCATAGTACGGGCCATTTCTTCAAGAGTTCTATTTTTTCTTTCAACCACACCGTTTTGTTGAGGAATCCTAGGAGCCGAGAAATTATGATCTATTCTTAGATCATCACAAAAATAATAAAATCATCATTTTTAAATTTTCTACCCGGATCACTTCTAACACTACAAATATTAAGATTTTTTTTTTATTTTGAATTCTTTTACAAAGTTTTGAGAAATTATTAAAAGCTTCATTTTTGTGGGCTAAAAATAATATCCATATATATCTAGTGTAATCATCAACACAAACAAGAGTATACGATTTTCCTCCTAAACCTAATGTTCTAGATGGTCCGAATAAATCAATATGCAAGAGTTAAAGCGGTCTAATAGTTGAAACGATATTTTTGAATGTAAAAGAAATTCTAGTTTATTTTCCACTTAGCATGCATCACAAAGTTTGTCTTTTTCAAAACTAATTTTAGGCAAACCAATGACTAACTCAATTTTTAAAAGTTTTGAAATTAAATCTAAATGAGCATGTCCTAATCGTCTATGCCATAACCAACTAGTTTCATTTATTGCAGATAAACATTTAACATCAAAATGAGAAGACAAATTATGCAAATCAAACGCATATACATTCTCATATCTACGTTTTATTATCTTTTGTGTTCTTAATTGTGTAGTGAGTTTTCTCAAAAATAACTCTATTACTTTTATCACATAATTGACATTAAGCAAGTTATGTTTTAAACCTTCAACAAGTAAAATATTTTCTATAATAGGAGAATGATTTTTACCAATATTACCTACACCAATGATTTTTCCTTTACTATTGTCACGGAAGGTTACATATCCACCATCCTTTGATTGAAGTGTGGCGAACATAGCTTTATTTCCGATCATGTGCTTTGAGCATGCACTGTTGAGATACCATCAATCGTTATCGGATTTTGTCTTGAAAAATTCCTACAAAAATTTGATTTTTCTATTGGTACCCATATTTTCTTGGGTCCGTAAAATTTAGAATTTGATAGAGTTGAAATATCTTTAGGAACCCACATCTTTTTTATTTTAGCAAAATGATTTCTTTTAATAGGACATGATAGTGAAATATGACATTTTTTACCACAAAAATGACGCATGAGATGTGAGTGTCTAGAAGAAGCATAAATAAAACCATTTTTGAAAGTTTTTTCTTTTGAAAAAGGTTTATACCCAACTCTTCCAATGTACGATTTTGACTTTTAAGAATTTTATCCAAAGTGTCTCTTCCTTGAGTAAATTTTGAAAGAATATTATTCAAATCTTCTATATTTTTATTGAAAGTAATTTTCTCATTTTTTAAAGAATCGTTTTCAATTTTTAAATCATTAGTTCCTTTTTTTTAAAATAGGAGATTCTTTTGATTTTAAAAATTCATTTTCTTCTTTTATCTTTAAAAAATCTTTTTGTAACTCTTTAATTTTATTAGATAAAGATTCATTTTCTTTTGTTGAATTTGAAAGCAATTTTTTAAGTGTAATATTTTTAATGCCAAGTTTTCGAAATTCGTCATGCAATTCTTCAATTGCAGATTGTAATTTATTAAAAGAATAAGACTTATTATTTATCTCATCATCATCTCGAAATGCCATTAGGCATAGGTTGGCAACTTCATTATTGTTGTCATCATTTTTTGAATCACTTTCATCGCTATCTCCCCATGTAGCAATCAAGGCTCTTCTTTTGTCTTTCTTGTATTGTTTCTTAGTTTTTGGACAATCGGCTTTGATGTGACCGGATTTGTTACACTCATAACAAGTGATTTCAATTTTCTTATTATTTTCTCCTTTTTATAAAATCTTTTCTACTATATTCTCCTTTGTTAAAATCTCTTTTGAAAAATCTTCTTCTTCCTTGATTATTTTTCATAAATTTTTGGAACCTTTTTGTTAAGAAGGCCATTTCTTCATCATCAAATTCTGAATTTTCTTCTTCTTCCTCTTCACAAGTAGCAATGGTTTTAAAAATTATTCCCTTCTTTTTCTTGTTGTCTTCTTCTTTATCCATTTCTTTCATGATGAGCTCATGTGTAAGAAGATATCCTATTAGTTCGTCCAGACTTAGCTTTGATAAGTCCTTAGTTTCTGTGATGGCAATGACTTTTGTCTCCCAACTCTTAGGTAATGACCTGAACACTTTTCTTACAATTTCAGCATTAGTATATATTTTATCAAGAGATGTTAAACTATTTATAATATCAGTAAAATGAGTAAACATTTGAGTAATGGTTTCATCAGGTTTCATTTTAAAAAGCTCGTAATTATGGACTAGCAAGCTAACTTTAAACTCTTTAACTTGGTATGTTCTTTCATGAGTCACTATGAGTTTATCCCAAATTTCTTTTGTAGTCTTACATGTAGAAATTCTATTAAACTCGTTGGCATTTAAGGCACGGTACAACATATTTGTGGCTTTAACATTGACTTGAGCCATTCTCGTATCAGATTCAGTCCACTCATCTTCAGGTTTTGGTATCTTTTGGTCATCTATGGTTCTGGTAGGAATTTTTTGACCGTTACAAATAATTTCCAGCACTCATAATCGTTAGATTGCATGTGTATGGTCATCCTAGTTTTTCAGCAGCTGAAATTGATACCGCCAAACAATGGTGGTCTATTGGATGTTTGTCCCTCAGGTAAAGAATAGCTCGGAGTTGCCATAATATACTCTAGGACGATTAAATCACAAAAACTAGAGTCCTAGCTCTGATACCAATTGTTATCCCAAGTAGGCAATCCAAGAAGGATGGTAAATTGGGTTATTAAAAAATTTTATAATAAAAAATAATAAACACAATATTCAAATTTCAACATATAAAAAACAGAACAATAATTATCAATATAAAAGTAAGAGAGATAGGGAAAGAAAATCAAACATTGAGACTTATAGTGGTTCGACACGCCGAGTCTACGTTTACTCCCCAAAGAATCTCATTGAGAATTTATTCACTATCAAAATGAATCAATACACCACCAAAGCTTCACCAAGCTTGTGGATTTTACACAGGTCTTTTTTATCTATTGAGCCTCATTCAACAATAAATACCTCACCCTTACAAAATTTTCTCACAAAATAATGAATAAAAATAAGAGGTACTTTAACTTTCTTTTACAATAATTTTCTCACAAAGACAACACTTAGATCTGAAAGTAAAAGAGTAGAGTGAAAAATACAATCACAATTTTGGAGTATACATAATTTTTTTCTTTTCAAGTTCTCAATTTTTCTCCATACAGAACACTTATATTTATATTCAAAAATATATCTGTTGGGAGAGGAGATGCTCCTTTTGACAGAACAAATGCTCCTGATGCTCCTAATTTCAAATAGACAGCAAAAGATAATGATTGAAATGAAGATAAAAGTAAAACCACCCTTTTTCCTTTTTCAAACATGGAGCCATCTTTTTCTCTTATAGGCAAGTTGAACGTTATATTATAATGTTCAAAACTTTGAATTAAAACAAGCAAGATATGAAATTATTTGCTTTTTCTTTTTCTTCTTTTTTATTATATAATATATTCAAAAGATATAAAATAGTTGCTCATGATACACAACAATGGGTGTGTCCATGCCTTTATAGACTAATTCTCCAAATATGCTACATTCATTAGAGCACCCAAGTATATTACAACTGAAGATACTGCCTAGCTCTTCTTCAAGCATATTGTCAAATACTAGGTATTCTAGAAACATTGTTAGTGATCGTGATAGTAGGTTCATTGGGAACTTTTGGACTTCATTGTTTAAGCTACTTGATTCACATTTAGACATGTCGTCTAGACATATTGTCTAGTTATCATCCTAAAAGCTATGGTTAGACGGAAAGATTCAATTCGGGCCTATAAATGGATCAGATTCGGATCAAATCTGTCAAAATTTGAATCCGATCCGAATCCGTTTAGCCCATATCCGATTATAGATATCCAAATCCGATGATTTCAGATATCTGATATGATAATCCAATTCGATCCATTTATTTATTTACTGAGCTACAATTTTATATAATTTAAATTTTTTTTTTTTCCATTTTGTGTTTTCTTCATTTAAATTGAGAATAATCAGATCGGATTATTGGATTATTGGATCAGATCGGATTTTTGCATATTCAATTTGTTTAATAAATGGATTCGGATTATCGAATTATCGGATTAGATTTTTTGTAAATGGATTTGGATTTTCGAATCAGATTCGAGTCGGATTCGGATTGAATCCGATCCATTGACAGCCCTAATTCAGTTGTATGCTAATTTGTACGTATTTTCCTCCCATCAAGTAGTCCGTTATATTGTTTAAATAATGAGATGGGATCCTGTGTTTAGGTTTGTTTCTTACCATTGTGGGGGTTTTTTTCTCCTCTATAAAGCCTTGGATCCCTCATTCTATGGGGGTTTCCTCTCCCTTTGGGGAGTTTTTGTAATACCGATGTAACATATCGATTCGATCTTTTAGCGATTTTGCAATAAAGATTTTCTTTCCAATCTTAAAAAAAAAATAAAAATAAAAAGTAAGTAAAAAATCACAATTATTTATTTTCTTTTCTCACTTGAGTGCAAAATTACAATCACTTCTTTTCATTTCTCACCTCAAAATCCAAATAGAGTGCAACGTTTTTCTTTCCTTTTCATTCTTCACAAGTTTTAAGGTTCAAACATAATATTAAAGATATACCAATATCAACCTTTCTGAGCATTTGGATACATAAATAATTAGTTATTATTATAATTTAACAACTGATAATGTTAAAATACTTTATTTTAACAATGTTGCTCCAATGATGTAATGCAAAAAAAAAAATTACTTTTCTCACAAAATGTCAAATAAAAATGTTATATGTGGGTTCCAAGAAGAAAGATGTAGACACTAGAAAATTATCTATAACTAAAGCTTGTGCTAACTTACCCAAAAACTAATTTACTTACCCAAAGACCTTGTGCTATATTTGAAGCATGGTTTAGCTATAAGTGATATATAACAAGTCTTATATCTTACTATTGGAATGAAAATTTTGAAACTATAAAGCAAAACAATAGCAAGTCATATGGGTCACATTGGAGAAGCTTTAAGGTAGCCACTCACTACATTCAAAATGTGGTCATTTCAAGAGCAGAAATGTTGGAAACTTCAAAAATTTTACACAACACTTACATGAGTGTGAGTTCCACACCCATATGAGTGTTGTATATAATTTTTGATAATTTTTTTGGATCCCTAGCTCTTATAATAGAGAAGGAAAACTCAAGTTGGAAAATAGGGGAAGATTGAAGGAAATGAGCAAACCTAATTGGGGCGAGATTAATGCACAAGCGTATTGAAGGCTCTAATGAGAACATGTTGGATGCATATAAACCTTACTAGAATTGACAACGACATAGATTGAAATTTTTCATTGACAAAGTTAAAAAGGAAATGTTGTATGTGATTGATATTTTGTTATTAATTTTTCATTATTGTTTTTTTTATCACTAGTTCCATGAATATTTATGATTATCTCTCTTAATTGAATATAATTATTAAATTAAGGTATTTGGTCTAATGGTTGTATAGCAACACTTTGTGGTGTGAGGTTGCTGGTTCAAGTTCTATGGAGAGGAACGTAATTTGTTTCTATGTTTATAGTTGTTTAATGAAGTTGATTTTTTGTATGGATAATCTTAATCGTGAGGCCTATAAAATAGACGATTTAGATAATCAATATAACTTATATATCGATTGACAAAAAATAAAAACACTATTAAGGAATTTATAAAAACGAATGGTACCTTTCCATGTATTTTAGTGACATAAAAAGGTTTAAAAAAAAAAAAGAATAAATAAATAGCAATTCTCTTAATTAAAAATTCAAAACTTAATTTGAATCTCGAGTAAAACTTTGAAGTTCTTTTTTTTCTCTTAGGTGCATGCATCGGATGTGGACACAAAATACTCAGAATTATAAATACAAACATTTTAAATTACATTCTGTAAAAAAAAAATTATATCCACTAGCACAGCTGTTTCCCCCAAAACATCTAACCAAAGATTTTCCAAATGAATGTTGTAATAAAGACAAGATGACAAGAAAGAAAATGGAGAGAGAGAGAGAGAGATTAAAAAAGGGGTATGCATGAAAGGGATGGGGGATGGGAAAAGAGACCAAGTCATTGAAACATGGGAATGACCCCATTTTCCAAATTGATTTCCTTTTCAAAATAGTGTGTGTGTGTGTGTGTGTAGGCGTAAGGTCTCTGATGGTGACTTTGGATCATTTGATACAGTCCCTAATTTTGATTTGGTGTTTTAATGACTATTGACCAAATCATTAGTCCATAAAACCTCAAAAATGAAGGTCATATTAGTAGCGTTAGGAACATAAATACTAAACATAGAATGTGTTGGAAATTTCTTATTTTTAAAAGTTTTCAAACTTTATTTGTATTTGTATTTGTTTATTGTTTTTTATTTTATTTTATCATATTTTTAATTTTTTTTTTTCCTTCTTTCAAACAGTCATATTTATTTATAATTCAAATAGCGTTTGAATTAAAAAACAATGGGTCTGTCTGTTCTTAACAGACATCAAATAGTCTTTATATACATGACTCTAATTCAGCCAAAATATACACAACGTATTCTGATTTACTCTCTCTCTCTCTCTCTCTCCCCCCTCCCCCTCTCTCTCTCTATTGTAATTTTCTATATTCTATATTTCTGCTAATGTAATTTTCTATATTCTATATTTCTAGCCAACTGATATAGACTTGGCAAAATCTATCTGGTGCAACTGTGCATTGTGTCAGATCCCTGTGAATTTTGGGTTGCATCTTGGAGTCGTTTGTGATTGTTAGAACTTGCATGGAGGGAGCACATAACGACTTTAGGACAACGTCTTTGACATGCCTCTCAAAATTACACAGGTTATTTTCTAAACATTCTTCTTCTTCTTCTTCTTCTTCTTCTTCTTCTTCTTCTTCTTCAGTATTCTGTTATATATGTATATATATATATATATATATTGAATTTTATCAAACTGTACAAAATCTATTTTCAGAATCTGTTTTATTTAATATCATTATTCTGCAAAATTAATTTAGATAAATTATTGTTCAACTTCTGCAACAATCTAAAGTCGTTAATTTATATAAAAAAAATAATTCTTTAATTCGTGATTTCAAGTTTTCCAAAACCCTAGTTTTTTCGAAATACTTCCGTATTCTGCTTGTTCCATGTTCCTTTAGTTTTATAATTTAATAATAACTTAGTAATTGTATTCTCAATAGCAATTGGTATATATCTTAGCATTATTTGCATTGTGTTAATATTAAATTTGTAATATTTATTTTTGAACCTTTGAAATTCATTCAGTGTTGGAGTTGTGTATATGTATAATCTATTATTTTAAATCATAATCATAACAATATAATAATTATCTTGTATTACAATTTGTTACATAATTGTAATTTATTTTTACAAATTATGTACATACAAAATAATAGTAATAAAATATTTATATTACAAATTTAAATTGCGTCAAGAATTTTTCTTTATCATATTTTATCAATATGTATTTTATTGAATTGTTGAATGTTAATTTCAATTACTAATTTAATAACATTAGTGATTGTTTGATTGTTATCTCTTACAAATTTTATACTTGTTTACTCTCTTGTACCTTAAACAAATTATTTTTATGGCTAATTTAGAAGAAACTGCTAATGTGAAACCTAAAAAATTTAATGAATTTTTTTTTAAAAGATGGCAAAAACAAACAAAATATTGGTTGACCGTGTGGGGTCTTATGTCTACTATAGAAGATTAAGATTTTGTTAGATCTTGGTTGTCACCAAACAAACTAAATTTCATTGCTATAACCAGATCCTTAGTGTTTTGTCTGACCATTTGTATGATGTATATCACTCAACCACCTTGACTGCAAAAAGAACTATGGAAAATTTTAGAGGTCGAATATGGAACTGTAGATGTTGGTATTTGTAGACACCCCATTTTTGACCGACTTCAAGACTTTGATGTCATCGTTTGTGCACGTTTGTGCTCGTTATGAGTTTCTGGGGGTTTCGGCTGAGCGCCTTGTCTTGGGGCCTCTTAACTCTTTTCTTTTTGGTTTGCTTTTGGACCATGCCTTGATGCCTTTGTCTAGAGGGAGAGAGAGGGCTGTAGGCCACTTTTTGTAGCTGTAGGCTACTTTTTCCTCTTGTAGGCCACTTGTAGTGGCCCGTAGGCTAGTTTTCGGGGCCTCCGGCTGAGTGTCTTGTCTTGTGGCCTCTTAACTCTCTTCCTTTTGGTTTGTTTTTGTGTTATACCTTGTTCCTCCTTGCCTAGAGGGAGGGGAGAAGCTGTCGGCCACTTTTGGTGGTTGTAGGCCAATTTTTTTCCCTGTAGGCCACTTTAAGTGGCCAGTAGACCAGTGGAAGTGGCCTACGGCCATTTTTCTGTTTTTGCAGATATTTTTAGATATTTTGAGCCAGCTGTGGCTCACTGAGCCATCCTCCTATGTAGGGATGAAGGCAAGTTTCAAGCTTGTCAAGCAAGCTTTTGCTTGCATTGCTTATATAAGGGAAGGTGCTTCCCCCTTATAGAGGGTTCAGAATTTTTGGAAGGCAAAATTGACTCTCTCTCTCTCTCTATATATATATATATATTGCTTGAAAGTGAGTGTTCTTCACACATTTTGCCTACAACCCCTTAGCCAAACCTCTTGACCTTGGAGCTGAGATTCCATAGGACTTGTTTGGGCATCCTAAAGTTGGTTTTGGCTCAGAAAAGCTGCTGGTTTTGCTGTTCTTCAAGGGTGAGGCCTGTATCCTCTTTAAAGCTTTATTTTAATTGCTTGTTTGGCCATCCTTGCATGCTCTTTTAGGCCTTACTCTCAACTACAAAAAGCTTTGTTTTTAAGTGTTTAAAATGGTTGTTTGAGGCCTTGTTTGAGTTAGGGGTGGTCTCCCCCCCTTTGGTGGCTTGTTTTGTTTTGTTTTGAGCCATCTTGTAAGGCCTTTGAGATCACCTTCTCTTGACCTTTTAACCACTGAATTCCAGAGGAATTTCTGTGGTGGAAAGTGTGTTTTGAGGTCCAAAATAGGAGGGGTTCATCCCCTCTTCTTGTGTCTTGATTGCTTGTGTTGATGGCCTCATACTTGAGCATGTTTTTCTACCATACCTTGACTTGATCTAAGCATGTTTTTGTGACTTTTTTAACATGTTTTAGCTCTGTTTGTGGCTAGCTTGGCCACTTCTTGCATGCTTTTTACACTTGTAGTGTAATCTTGCCATTTAGCCTTATATTCTTGCCACTTTGGCTCATCATTCTAACTTATTTTGGCTATGCTCCGTGTGCTTTTACTCTTGTTTTAGCATGCTTGAACTGTGTTTTGAGTGGTCTTGATAATTTGGGACTTGCTTTGTATAGCCATAGTGCAATCTTGCTCACTAGCTTTGAGTTTCAAAGTCTCTAGCATGCTTTACTTGAATTGTTTGCATGCTTTGGCCTCATTTCTCACATGATTTTAGTGTATGTAGTGTAGTCATACTCTCACATGTTTCACTCTTTCAATGCTTTTGGAGAGTTGTGCCTTATGCCTTGATCATGAGCTGATTTGTATGCATGCTTGCCTAAGCTTTTGGGCTACCATCTCAGCATATTTTTGGTCTTATTTTGCCATGTTACAATTCTGATTTTGGTTGGTGGAGTCACCTCTTGCTTGGTTTTGATACTTGTAGTGTAATCCCACTCATTGGCCTTGCATACTTAGTGTTTTGGCTTACCATTCTAGCTTATTTTGGCTGCACTCAATCATGTTTCTAGCATTGTTTTGACCTACCTCAGGACTATTTTGAGTCATCTTGGTCCTTTGGGGCTTGCTTGATATGGCTATGGTGCAAGTGCCTTAGGTAGTCTTGAGTTTTGAGCACCATGGCGTGCTATATTTGTGATGGTTGCATGTTATGGCATCATTAAACACATGATTTCAGAGCATATAGCCTTGTCATACTCCAATGTTTATCACTCTTTAATTGTGTTTAAGAGTTGTGCCCTTATGCCTTATTGATGAGCCAATGCATGAATATCATTTTCTTACTTTTCATGCTATCTTCTTAGTTCATTTTAGCCACTGTTTTGGCCTGCTATAGCTCTGTTTTGGGATGGTTTAATCATTTGAGCATTGTATGGCATGCTTTTAGTCTAATGCACTTCACTAGCTTTGGCGTTCTTAGCTCTAAACATGTCTTGCATGCATTGTCTACATGATTTAGCGTTTTTAGCATGCTATTTCAGTGCTGGAATATGTGCCATTACATCCCATTATTTCACTTTATTATTCGCTTTGAAAGCAATCTTAAGCCCCTTGTCGGCTTGAACATGGAATTGAGGCTCATGCCTAATGGTTTTAGCCTTCTCTTGAGGGTTTCTACTAACCAACGGCATGAAGCTTCTTCCATGCTCAAGGTGCTTGTGGCTTAGATCCTCTTTCAAAATTAGAGGACTCTCACTTTTGGACTTAACCGGTTAAAGGACTTATCAGTAATCTAAAATGAGTAAACAAAATGAATCAAAGTAAAACATGCCAAGATAACATGTTTATGTTGCATTGCATGTGTTTGGATCGGACATTAATCCAAACACAAGAAATGAGAGACGTTTCATACTTGAAGTGATGAAACGTGCCTCATTTCTTAGTCGCCGACACCCTTGATTGTGCATAATAGCATGGAGGCTCATCGAGTCTATTTGTGCATTCATTGACTTGTACAAACTTGGCTTCTCGGCCATCGTGCATTACGATGCTCGGTTGGTGGCCCGAGAGTCGAGTACCACACTCCTTTGAGCTTGAGAAATGATAAGGAGGGTGGTTGTTCACATATACCCTGCAAATGCCTTGCTTGTCCCTTTTGTACTCTGTTTGCAGGAAAACTGGAGTGTGCAGGAGCAAGTGGCCGACCGGCCAGAGGAACTAGCCGACTGGCCAAATGAAGTGGCCGACCTGCCACTTTAAGTGGCCTACAACTTCCCCTGGTGGCCGACAGTCCACCAGCTTGAAGATGGTTCAAAGTTATTCTGGTTCTGGAGCAAAGACAACCTGAAGATTTGTTTGGTATTCAGAATCAAAGCAAATGCAAACAGAGGCAACCGGTGGCAAGGCGACGGGATTTCAGGAAGAAGCAACCGAGCATGCATACATTCCTCGCCCCGAGGCTCCTTTTAACTGCTTTTCTTAGACGGTTAACTTGTTGATTCTATACTTAAATAGTTAATGCGTTTAGCTATTCATTTGTGTTTGTAATTAGTTAACTAGTTAGTTAATTAGTTGTGAT
Source organism: Camellia japonica (assembly GCA_030407325.1). NCBI lineage: Eukaryota > Viridiplantae > Streptophyta > Magnoliopsida > Ericales > Theaceae > Camellia > Camellia japonica. Next base: position 87,976,778 of record JAPPVO010000014.1, on the reverse strand, counting down.
TTGTAATAGTTAGCTTAATTAGCGTAGCTAGTTAGCTTTCATTTCATTTGGACCCTCCGTCGAGAGGGCAAATGCTGTAATAAGTGTGCGTGTGTGTGAATGTCTTCTAACCCCACGTCTTTCTCCCTTTTACTTATCCGCTTTTGATGGTTAGTTTATGGCATATTTCAATTAGCATACTTTATGCTTTGCATGCGTGCATCATTCATTCGTATCGTATGCACCGAGCTCGGCACATCATTCAAATTGCATTAAATTTCAATACTTACTTGAATACGTATTTCAAAGCATGTTATCGAGTGTTACATTCATATGCCATCTTAGATAGCCGAGCCTATTTAGTTACATTTTGCATGTGTTGCATTAGGCATTTTAACATAGCTAGGATCATGCATTGATTTCTAACTAGTTTTCTTTTTTGGCTCGGAGTACACTGTAAGTGTTTTCGCTTTAGCATCCTTGCATGCGTGTAAGTGATTGCCATGACAACATGCTTGCCATGAGACTATCTGCTTAAGTGATTAACTGCATGAATGCCTGTGGATGAAAGCTTCATTGCTTGAATTGGAACAATTCATCAAAATGTGTGTTTTAAGCCCACTTGTTTGTGGTAAACCGTGTTTTAAGCCCATTTGAGGGTGGCAAATCCGCGTTTTAGCCTACTTGCGAGTAGCAACTTCAAACCATTTTCGAAAAACAAACATGAGATGTTTTTGTTCCACCTTAAGCGATTTGGTCTATACTTGTATGCTGTGCGCATCACATAGTAATTCTAGATTAATAACCGGAATAAGAACACATGTGTTTATAAAAACAACATATCATGTTAGTAGAGGCCGATCTTTGATCGGGCGAGCAGGGGTGCTCATTTCAAGACCTTCCCCTTTCGTACCCAAGTTCCCGAGCCGAGGCAACTTTGGTGATGACGGACACGTGGCCTTAGGCACGAGTTAGGGTTTCCTAAATTTCCCAAAACAAAATATTTAGGTGGCGACTCCGAAATTTGGCAAAGTAGTCCATGTTTGGCGCTTTTGATTAAAATCGATTTTCCAAAATGATTTGCCAGATTTGGACTCTTTGGTGATTTATCAGTCTTACATTGCACTTTGTGAAATTAGATTCAGAATCGTGACAGGAGTCCAAACTGTAGTAGCTAGAACCCAATTCGTGCCCTCTCCGAAAAGGGGGGGCGCATGGAGCGAGTTCGGGCGGTCTACAATATTGATAGGTTCACTGTCTTCAATTTTAATGGGTATAAATAGAAGATAACAAACTTGTAAGAGGTCAAATACATGAGTTTCAAGAACTACTTAGGGGAGTAGAAAAGAAAGGAACAACTTTTAGTGAGGAGTTTAAAGTGTCTTGCCTTGTTGATAAATTACCCTCATCTTGGAATGACTTTGCTAAGTGTCTTAGACACAAATAAGGAGATTTGTCATTAACTCAAGTAATCAATACACTTAGGGTGAAAGAAAAACATACATCAAATCTAGAGACTGAAAATGAGAAAACTCCTAAGGTAAATTTGATGAAAAGTGAGAATAAAAATAGTTTTAATAATAAGAACAACTTCCAACCCAGAGTTAAAAATTTCAAGAACAACTTTAAGCATAAACCTAGAGGTCAAAATGCCAAACACCATAATAATTACCAAGACAATGCTAATAATTCTAAGGGACAAGGGAGTGGCAAAAAGTTGTGCTATGTGTATGGGAGAGCCAATCACTATGCTAAGGATTGCTTTTTTAAGAAGACCAAGGAGTATAAACCAAGGTTCAATAACAAACAAAATACTAAAGGTCATAATACTTAAGTGAATATGATTTTGGAGAAATAGGAAATTGACGGAACATCTTTTAGGTATAATCTTGAAATTAATTCTATATTTGAATATCAGGATTGGTGGTTAGATTCTGGGCCTAATATACATGTGTGTTTTGATTGTGGTTATTTTAAAACTTTCCAGAAATCAAATGGAAGAAGTGTGACTTTGGAAAATGGATCAGTCCCACCGATACTTGGCATTGAAGATATACATTTGAAGATGACTTCTAGAAAGATCTTAACTTTGAAGGATGTGCGATATATTCCTAAAGTTAGAAGAAATCTTATTAGTGGATCATGTTTAGTACAGTTAAGATACAAAGTTGTAATAGAATCGAATAAAATTGTAATACGTAAAAATAATATTTTTATTGGAAAAGATTTTGTATTTGATGGCTTATTTAAATTAAATGTATCTTTTGAAGTTAATAACATTTTTCATAATGTTTTGAATCTCGAAGTTTGTGATTTGTGGCATGGAAGATTTGGACATGTGAATTTAAATAAAATTAGGAAAATGATGGATTTAGAATTCATGCCTAAATCACCCGTTGATGTAAAACGCAAATATGAAATATGTGTACAATCAAAACAATTTAAGAAGCCTTATATATCCGTAGAAAGAAATTTACAACTCCTAGACCTTATACATAGTAGTGTTTGTGATTCTAATAGACCACCAACTAAAGTAGGAAATAAATATTTTGTAATCTTTATAGATGATTGTTCTAGGTTTTGTTATTTATATTTAATTAAAACCAAAGATGAAGTGTTTAGTAAATTTAAAGTTTATAAAGTTGAAGTTGAAAATCAATTAGAAAAGAAGATTAAAAAACTTAGATCTGATAGAGGAGGCGAATATAATGTAAGTACTCTTAGTGCTTTTTGTGTAGAACATGGAATTATTCAAGAGGTAGCCCCACCTTATTCTCCACAATCTAATGGAATAGAGGAAAAGAAAAATAAAACTTTAATGGATATGATAAATGCAATGCTTATTAGTTCTGGTTTACCGAAGAGCTTGTGGGGGGGAAGTGATACTCACTACTTGTGTTATATTGAATAAAGTAATTGTGAATGATAATGATAAAACGCCTTATGAAATATGGAAAAAAATGAGTACCTAATCTTAAAACGTTGGAAGTGTGGGGGTGTTTAGCAAATGTAGCAATTTTAGAACCTAAGCGTGAGAAAATAGGACCTAAAACTGTTGATACCGTTTTCTTAGGATATGCTCAAAATAATAGTGTTAATAGATTTTTAGTAATAAATTCTGAGATAAGTAAAATCACTAATAATACAATAATTGAATCTCAATAAGCTACATTTTTTGAAGATATTTTTTCATATAAAACTAGGATTTCAAATCAAGTTGTAGATAGAACATCTATTACTAGTGCTAGTAAAGATGATTCCAAACATCTAGACATAGAACCTAGAAGGAGTAAGAGAACTAGAATAGAGAAAAACTTTGAAGATGATTTTTATACTTTTTTAGTTGAAGGACAGCCAAATAATTCTATAAAAGCTATGTCATCCTTAGATGCCCATTTTTGGAAGGAAGTCATTAATAGTGAGATTGAATCAATACTTCAAAATAATACTTGAGAATTAACTAATCTACCTCCTAGGAGTAAAGCTATCGGTTGCAAACTGGTATTTAGAAAGAAATTAAAACCTGATGGAAGCATAGATAAATATAAGGCAAGATTAGTAGTCAAGGGATTTACACAAAAGAAATGAATAGATTATTTTGACATATATTCACATGTTTCTAAGATTACTACCATTAGAATCTTAATTGCTCTAGTATCCGTTTATAATTTAGAAATTCATCAAATGGATGTTAAAACTGCATTTTTGAATGGAGATTTATATGAAGAGAATTATACGGAGCAACCTTGAAGGTTTTGTGGTTAAAGAACAAAAACATAAAGTTTGCAAATTAGTTAAATCTTTGTATGGTGAAAAGTTTGATAAGGTAATTTTAGAATGTGGTTTTAAGATCAATGAACATGATAGGTGTATATATTTTAAAGAAGATAATGGAGAATGTATTATTTTGTGTTTATATATTGATGATATCTTATTATTTGGAACAAATTTAGAGATAATTAAAAATATGAAATCTTATTTGTTTTCGAAATTTGATATGAAAGATTTGGGAGAAACTTATATAATTTTGGGTATGAAATTAGAGAAAAAAAAAAAAACAATGGTATTACATCAAATCAATATGAAATCCTAGAAAGGTTTGATTATTATGATCTCAAACCTATTTCAACCCCTTATGATCCTAGCATAAATTTAAAGAAAAATAATGGTGCACCTGTTTATCAAGATATTCTCAAATAATTGGATCATTTCTCTATATTGCTAATAAGACTAGACATGATATTGCTTATGCCATTGAGAGATTAAGTAGACACACTCACAATCCTAGTAAAGATCATTGGGTTGCCGTGGAAAGAATTTTTAGATATTTAAGAGGAATTTTAGATTATTCACTTTGCTTTAGTGGTCTTTCTAATGTGGTTGAAGGTTATCGTGATGCTAATTGGATTTTAGATAGTCTAGATGTCAAGTCTACTATTGGATATATATTTATGTTAGGTGAAGCAGCAATATCTTAGGGTTCTAAAAAACAAACTGTTATCTCTAGAAGTACAACATAATTAAAACTTATAGATTTAGATACTACGTGTATTGAAACTGAGTGGATTAAAAATTTACTCATTGATATTCCATTGGTGAAAAATCCTATACCTGCTATTTCCATACATTGAGACAAGCACATACTAATAAAAAGATGACTACGCATATGCAAGTAAAGTACAAATCGATAAGATGCTTGGTGAATAAAAATGTTGTATCTTTGAACTCTGTGAAATTTGAAAAGAATATCGCTAATCAGTTAACAAAAGTTTTTCTAAGAATGTAGTCTTAGATTTATCGAGGGGAATAGGTCTAAGCCCATAGGGAGTCAACTAAGAAGGTAACCCGACTTTTGTGATTGGAGATCCCACGAAAGAAGTTCAATGGGTAGAACCAATCTTTATAACATGACTCATATTTCAACACTTTAAATAAGGAGACTTTTATTAAATTTATTGTATGTGTTCTCTTGTTCATCCGTAAGATATTAATGTTGATATAAATGTGATGGTTAAGGAAGAGTACTTACTCTAAATGAATCCAAGGAGGGCATACTCTCGCAAGATAGACATCCATCACTTCTATCTTTGGAGGATTCACCTAAGTGAGAGCGTCGTGACGCCGTCACTGTGGAAATAGGGTTGTTCCCTAAAACTCTCATGAGAATCAAGATTGAGCACATGGCTACTAATAGTGCTAACCCGCGCCACAGTTATGTATCATACCATATGTGTGACATGTTGAATTCTGATAAAAGGAATTTAGTTCAAGACTTGGTTCACTAAAATTCTTTCAGAATGAAATTGTTAATACTAAGTGAGGTTCAAGTTTAAAAAACACCTACACCCATTATATGGTTTTAGGGTTTCTCATATTATCATTATTATTTATGTATTTATTTGATATTTTTACAAAATTTTGAATCTTGTGAGATTATTGGAGATTTCCTATTTTTAAAAGTTTCAAAACTTTATTTGTATTTATTTATTATTTTTTTATATTATTATATAATATTTTTATTTGTTTATTTCTTTTTCAAATAGTCATATTTATTTATAATTCAAATAATGTTTGAATTCAAAAGCAATGGGTGTGTCTATTCATAACAGACATCAAAGAATCTTTATATACAGGACTCTAACTCAGGCAAAATATACACAACATATTATGATTTATTCTCTCTCTCTCTCTCTCTCTCTCTCTCTCTCTCTCTCATTTCTGTTGTATTTTTCTATATTCTATATTCCTGAGCAACCGATACAAACTTAGCAAAATCCATATGGTGCAACTGTTCATTGTGTCAGATCCTTGTGAGTTTTAAGTTGTATCTTGGAGTCGTTTGTGATCGTTAGAACCTGCATGGAAGGAACGCATAATGACTTTCGGTTACTCTCTCTCTCTCTCTCTCTCATTCTCATTTCTGTTGTATTTTTCTATATTCTATATTCCTGAGCAACCGATATAGACTTGGCAAAATCCATCTGGTGCAACTGTTCATTGTGTCAGATCTTTGTAAGTTTTGGGTAGTATCTTAGAGTCGTCTGTGATCATTAGAATATGCACGGAAAGAATGCATAATGACTTTAAGATAGAATCTTTAACGTGCTTCTCCTAATTACACGGTCTATTTTCTAAACCTTCTTATTCTTCTTCAGTATTTTGTTATATATATATAATTTTATTAAACTGTATAAAATCTATTTCAGAATCTATTTTATTTAATATCATTATTTTACAAAATTAATTTAGAGAAATTATCCTTCAATACCTGCAACAGAAAAAATACCGTGTACTATTCTGTGTTTGACTGCTGTGTACTTTGAACTGTATCCCTGGTGAGACATCTGCATCTCACATCTTTGCGCTTATTATATATATACACATGTTAAAAGGTCATGTGAACACATTGAACATCAGAGATGGAAACTTGTTTGACTTATAAATTCTTAACCTAGAGCATATTCCCCACAAAAAAAGAAAGAAAAAAAAAATCATTTGGTTAGTGAAGTGAAATAGAAATAAAAGAAAAAATAATTGAATTAAAAGTCTCCCTCACTTTTTATTTTTTTTTCTGTCACAAATTTAAGAATTGAATTTAAAATTCAAACACAAAGTTGATTTATAATTTAAATGAAAGCACAATAATAATAATAATAATAATAATAATAATAATAATAATAATAATAATAATAATAATAAATCATCATCATCATCATCATAAAAACATAGATGCCAACACAATGAGACCCACAAAAAGTATGGTCATTCTCATTATTTTCACAAAATATAAGCCCTTTCATGTTGCCATGTATATTCATGATACTTATCCGTGGCTCTATTTGATTAGGAGGAAAAAAAAAAAGAAAAGAAAAAAGAAAAAATAGTAAAGAAAATGTTTTTTTTTTTTTTTTTTTCCAAGCATTTGATTAAAATGAAAATTTTGAAATCTTAATAATCACTTGCATGGATAAATTATATATATATATATATATATATATTTTAGCAAAAATTCAAAAGTTAGTTACAATGTTAAGATGAGTAGTATAAGAAAATTAATTTTAAAAAAGTCATAATTTTCTCTTTCTACTAACTCAGCCTAATAATCCGTTTGGAATTAGGGGAGGAGAAATGAAGGGAAATGTTAGTTGTGAGATGAAGAAAAGTAAAAGGAGAAGGAAGGGGGGGGGGGGGGGGGGGGGGGGGGCCTTGGTCTCAAGCCTCTTGTTTGGTTATACAATTATTTAATTAATGAGATATACTTAATTAGGCATTTATTTTTTAACTTCACTTTCTACCCTAAACTATTGACAAATTATCCATTTAGTCCCTAAATTTTTAATTAAATCTACTTAATCCATTTAGTCCCTGCACTATCTATTTAGTCTCTAAAGTATGTAAATCTAAGCAATTAAGTCCCTAAAGAAGTTATTTAAAATAAAATAGGATAAATTATACAAATAGTTCCTGTAGTTTACACGATGTGTCAATTTAGTCTCTATTGTTTCAATTTGCTCGATTTTGCCTCTTAATTTAACGGATTATGTCATTTTAATCCAATAAACAACGGTTTTTAAGTTTGATGGATAGAAAGTCAAACTATGTGTCAATTTGATCCCCGTCAAAATCAAGCAAATTAAAACAAGAACCAAATTAACACATTGTGTAAACCATATGAACCAAATTAACACATTGTGTAGACTTTCCGTCCACCAAACTTAATAACTGTTATTTATTAGACTAAAATGACACAATCTGTTAAATTAAAGGGTAATATCGAACAAATTGAAACAATAGGAACCAAATTGACAGATCGTGTAAACTACAAGGACCATTTACATAATTAACCCAATAAAATATAAGGCCACAAGTTTAGAAAAATCCAAAAAAGACCCTATTGAAGTTTTAGGTTCTAAATTACAGAAATAAGAACTGAAATAAATAATAATTTAGCATATATTTCTAAATTAAAAAATCAGTTAATTAGATTAAATTCTTTTTTATCTATTATTTCTGGACAGTCCATAGTAACTTATAGCCAAAGAATTGTTGCATCCGTTTGATTTTACAGATAGGTTAGGTGAGATCGTTAATGTAAGGGCTGTTAGTGAAGAACTATTAGTGTGAGGATAGTGAGGGAACTAAGAAAAATTATATTTGTTTGTAATATATTTTAGTGAAGGGATTACCTATATGAAATACCATAGATACCCTTTAGTGTTTTTTATATATTTTAATATATATATATATATATATAATGACATAATACCAACCAAAAAAAAAACGCTACACAAATACACAACACATGGACAAAATAATCTTTTTCCAAACTAATCCCCTTACTAATTTTGAAAATCCTTAGAGGCCTTTGATGATTTCCTCCTCCAAGGCCTATCACAATCCTACGGTCATGTTTGATTGGAGAGGGGGATTGGAGTGAGTTAGATAGGTCACACTCATGCCATGTTTGGCTAAGAAATGTGTAGGGGAATTAGTAATCCTCTTGGGCCATGTTTATTATCTCTCAAATGGTGGGATTGAATTACAAAAATCATGGGATTGTTAATACCCAAAAGGGTAGGATTAGTAATCCCATGGGGGGAGATGGGATTCGCAATACAACTTCATGGGATTGGGACTACTCTCATTTTATAAAAATAACAAAGTGATTTTTTATACAAGGACTTTTAGAAAATTTCATAGATTTAGTTCTAACTAATTAATACAACCACATTGGTACACAAACAAACACACTTTATCTTACATTCCCAATCTAATACTACCACATTAATAATCTCCTCACTTAATCACACCGTACTCATAATCTCATTCAACCTAATTCACAAAACAAAAATAATCCTACACTATGGAGGGACTAGCAAAGCTTGAAAACACATGGAATTAAGATCCAATCCCATGGGATTAATGGATAAAAGACTATTTTATCTCTTAGCCTATATGACTACAATAATGGAGGAAGGGTAATTATGAAATTTCATAGGTTTAATCCCAATCAATTAATACCACCACACTACTACACAAACTAACACACTTTATCTTACATTTCTAACTTAAACACCATCACATTACTAATCTTCTCATTCAATCTCACCGTACTCATAATCTCATCCAACTTAATCCGTCAAACAAACGTGGCCTAAAAGACTATGGATCCCCTTTCCTATTTTGCAAACAAACACCATTATAGTGGGTGCCACATCTATTCTAATCTAATTCCTTCCTCTATCACTCAAAACAAACGGGAATAGCTTTAGGCAAGTGTAGAATTCCAAAGAACAGTTTTACGAGATTTACAGCAATTATGTGGCTATAAGTTACTATGGACTGTTCAAAACCAATAGATAAAAGAAAATTTAATCTAATTAATTGATTTTCTAATTCAAAAATATATGCCAAACTATAATTCATTTCAGTTCTTATTTCTGTAATTAAGAGCATAAAACTTCAATAGGGTCTTTTTTGAGTTTTTCTAAACTTGTGGCCTTTTATTTTATTTTAAATAACTTCTTTAGAGACATAAATGCTTGAATTTAAATACTTTAAGGACTAAATAAATTCAATAGATAGTTTAAGGACCATATAGATTTTATCTTATATAGTTTAAGGACTAAATAGATTCAATTGAAAGTTTTATCTTATCATCGTGTATTGAGTACGAGCTGAGGTCAAGCAAGACTAATTTTCTAGCCAAAGTCAAGCTTGATTTTCAAGCTCGAGAAACAAATGAGCAAGCTTGAATAATGCAAAGCCTGGCTCATTTGCAGCCTTAATTGACACAGCCTTTTTTTTGGTTTTTAAGTAACACAAGGTGTAATATATTATTGAGTTTTCAACGAAGGCTTGAAACACAAGTGTATGAGACTACCAAACACAACATGAATTTACACATCACAACTTAAATTGGCCTATAATGAATGTCATTGCAACCAACACATTGGTGCGGAACAACACACGAAGAACATGACATGCATACAACAATATTATGAGAAGCAACCACCAAAAGTCGAAGAATACAGCTGTGCCTAACACGAAAGGCTTAAAATTTTCTAACTATATGACTTTAATCTCTACCTTCGAAACCAAATGGCCTCACCAGATTACATGGAGAAACACAGCCTCCAAACAGGGGTAAAACCATAGCCTTGAATCAATATCCTACCTTAAAAGTATTCGAACATGAAAAAAAATTAAAAATGAAAATAAAGATAAACCATTCTTGACTTTAAAAAACAAATCAGATTATACATGGTCGGTTAAATTCATGGATATATTTAAAGAGAAGTTTACTTGACAGATAGGCCAGATTTGCTTTTTCATCAATTAATCACTTTTCATATATTTTGGAACTACTGCACCTTACCTCATTGTTAGAACCCCTGGTATATCGAGAGAAATAAAGTGAGAACCGCCAGTGGTACAAAATTGAGATCTCCATCAGCTGGGATTTCTAGCCGTCTGGCGTCATGGGTTGTGGATCTTGAAGCCGAATACTCTTGGAACATAACTCTGTGTTGCCTTTTGTGGTTTGAGATGCCCGTATGTAATAAAAAACAGGTGAGGAAATGTGGTTCCAAAACAAGCTCCATCAATATCTTGGCAAAGTGAAGGAAATCCATTATACAAGAAGTACGAACACTTCTAAGATGGTGGTGTATCCATGAAGGACACAAATACTCATCGAACACTTCAAAGCACATGTTAGTCACAGATCCAAAGGTGTCTATTATTTTTAAAATGTGTTCAGGTTTGAACACGCTTTGGATACTTGGAGGGCACATGTCTATTGTTAAGACATGAATGAAACACAATACAATTTGAACAAAATAACTTTGGGATACATGATTAAAAGAAATGAAATTTACATGTATTAATCCTCGTCTTCTGAAATTAGTCTTATGTTTTATTTTTTTATTATCTTTGAAGATATTCATATATATAAGATATATAAAAAATATATAATAATCCAAAGTTATATCGATGCCATAATGATGTGTACATGTGTTGTGTGTGTCTGTTTCTTAGAAGAAACCTATATATGCTAAGAACATAAAGGAAAATACTATCATTAGTGTCAGCAGGTTCAGTAGCATCCACCTTATTCTGATCTATTCATTCAGATAGAAGCTCAGAAATGGAAAACCAGAAAAGCAAAAACAAAAAAAAAAAAAAAGAAGTAATCATGCCTTGACAAAATGCTTGACTTTTTGGCTGGCCTTTAAGAAGAACCTTTCTGATCTCTTAATGGGCCTAGAATATGGCAGACCCAAACTAACCACCTTCCACTTACTCATCTTTCCCTATTAAATCTGAACCATAAGAAAGTAATACTGATTGGGAAACATAACAAGCTAAAGAGAATACATACCTATAAAAACGCAGCAATAGACACCAAAACAAAACAAAACAAAAGATGTGGAATGGAAAAAGGAAACATAAACAGCCAAAAGCACAACAAAAAAAATTGGTGAAATGCAAGGATACTGCCTTGATACTTGGATCGAGGGTAGTAAATATCTTCGCATTTGGGACAGTAAATTTTTACAGTACTTGAACGGGGAATATCTGATTGACCTACTGGAAGGCAAGGTTGTCCACAACAGTAAACCCTCGGGCATCTCCCAAAGTCGAAGTTTTTGTATTTATCTAGCTGTAGATTATCATGACGGCATCTTAACAATGACAATGAGAAATAAAAATAACAACAAATAATAAATAAATGAAGGAAAAGTAGAAACAACTTAGCTTAGAAACTTACCATTGTTGCCATTCCCTTGCTAGTCAATATGTATCGAACGTGTATCAAACCGTACAGCATTTCTGCGGCTGATTCAACCAATTCATTCTGTTCTTCAGTAAACGAGTCACCTGTGAATGTCCATACCGGGGTAAGAAAATGCTTATAAAAATTCCCACACAATACATATAGTCCATCGATTAAAAAATAAAAAATAAAAAATAATAGTCCACTTTTGAAGATGCCATGAAATCATTTGATTACAAGATTCATGCCACATCCTTACTCCGGGCAGAGTAATATCCATTGCGTAAATGTACAGGTATAATAGTTTCTCAAGGAAATTTTTAAAAAATAAATAAATCTAAATTCTATAATCCAAGCAATAATATCTTGCAACTTAGAGCAGCCTGGAGAAGATATTCACTTGCATTTAGAGCTATAATTAACCAGCAAACACATGAAATCCCATGAGTAATCTAAAAGGTTATGCAATGATGTTATGTGTGTTGGGTGTGTCTTGAATTCTGTGGACCCATATAATTAGTTGTATTTTTACATGTATTTGGATTAGGGTTGGTTGAGACATGAATCCACTAGGAATCTAATATGTGTAGGGTTTTACTAATGCCTCATTTGGGAACATGAGATTTTAGCCAAAAAGTTAGAAAATTCTCTAAAAAAGTCGAAGAGTCAAAAATTCCTTCCCATCTACTCTACTTTTTGCACTTCTTTTTATAAAAAACCAAAAAGTCATTCCCAAACATATTAGTTTTTTTCACCTCACATTTTAGCCAAGAACTTACTAAAAAGCCAATTGCCAAACCAGACCTAATTGTATGGGACTAAGCTTTCTTAGGTTTGCCTGCAAATAGGATGCCTATGTAATTCTAATAGTATGCAAAACCAGAGAAGGTTAGGCTTGTCGAGAGGATGGAGTGGGTTTGTACTCTTCCATTGATGTAGTGGAATTTTCTCCCAGCCATGGATGTACGCAGGTTTGTGCCGAACCACATAAATCTGTGTCATTGTCTTTCTCTTTGGTGTGTGCGTGATGTGCTTCTATTTGCGCTCGAGAGATGTGCAAAAAATCCCAAAAGAGGTATCAAAACCGATGACTAACAATCTATGGATGGACTCTCTTGGAGCATCGATGTCGGTGGGCTTAGGCTTAGGCTTGCATAGAGACCCTCGATTGAGCAAGAAAATTCCTGGCGCACGTGATAAGGTTAGACTATAGCAAGGTGGCTCTCGATGGAGTATGGTGGCTCACAATGGAGTGTGTGCAAGTGACCTTGGTCAGACTAGGTGTTGGAGAGTTTATAGATCAGGATTAAGGGGGAGTGCGTACGGTCAATGGTGAACCTACGAATGATGGATCAGACTCGGGGGGAACAAGGTGAGGCCCGATGTTTGGGTCACACATGAGGGGAAGATGGTTAGAGAGCATGTGTGAAGGTTGAGCCCCACATCGGACAAACAGTAAAAGAATAAGAGGAGTAAAAGAAGTAGGTCTTAATACACATTAGATGGACTCTCCACTATGGGATTTAAGCTTCTAAGTGAGTATGAGTTCAAACAATGTATGTTGGGCCCTAAAGTTATGCATGTGAACTCTAGAATTTCCCCTCGATGGATTGGGTTAGTCTCGCTATGCATTCATGGGCTCCCAATAACCCCAACAATGTCTTTGTATAGAAAAAATCAAGAATTTCCCCATGAGTTGAGCACAATACCATGAACCAAAACCTTTGACTTCACCTACCCCACCGCACAATTAAAATCACCTTCAAACAAACAGAAAAACTGCCTCACCAGCACTGGTTATTTGAGGCCTTTCAAGAGAGATAGCCATCTGATTCCAACATGACTTAGGAAGGGCAAGCATTGTGGTTCGTCAAAAACTGTATTAAAAAGAAAAAAGATGCCAACAGCCAAGACATCCATCAAAACTAAATTTCACTTTCCCCTTGGTCAAGGAATCTAATAAGCCCAAGAGAAGGTCTTGGTAGTGATTGGTTATCTTGAAAATTTGTGAGTTTTTTAAGAAAATAGTTAATTATAATATAGGGCAAACTTTACTTTACCTCCCTGTGATTTGAGTCATATGTGGTTTACCTCCCTAACATTTGGAAATGATCACATAACCCTCATGTGGTTTGTGGACCAAAGTGCACCGTCCACTTTTCCATCCAAGTTAACTGGCTGTGAGTTCCACACGCCCATGAAGAGAGTAGGTTTTATTTTAAGACCAGAATACCCCTTGCACATCTTCAAATTGCAAAAGTGTGCCATTCTTCTTCCTCATTCTCTCTCTCTATTATTTCTCTTTCTATTCCTCAACTCCAACCCACTGTACCACACTTCCCTAACCTTGCCTGCCACTGCCACTCTCCCCCCACACCTCCCACCCCGCCGCCTCTCTCCTTCCTCACCACTATGTCCCGTCTCCTCTCATTGATTTGCAGATTTGTAACACACAACTTCGCTACACAGAGCATAGCCCCTTGATTTGCATGAACGCTACAAGTTCACAAAACACATGCCATTGGTCCAAAGCAAATGCAACAATTCATTTTATAATTCAGATTCCTTCTCCATTAATATCATTGGCCATTTTGTTATTGTATGTGTATGTCTATATATATGTATTTAAGTGTATATATATTTGTATCTCTTTGCACAGTCATATATATAGATGTATATATTTTTTAATTTTTAATAAGATTAAATTATATACACTTTTTATCCATTACAATTGGTAATGGTGGTTGAATTGAATAGATTGATGGTGGTGATTTTTCAGTTTTGTTTTGGTAACACTGTTATTTGTTCATATACATAGTATATATATGTATATATATAATGTAATATGTGAAAAATGCTGGGTTTTCTAGTGTTTCGCATCAGCCAAAATTTTTTGAAGTTGAAATTGTTTGAGTTGGCAGAAGAAAGAAAACATGTGTGTATATATCTATATATCTGTGTGTGTGTGTGTGTGTGTGTGTGTGTGTGTGCAGGTTTAATTCAAAAGAAAGAAGGGAAAGAAGACGAGGGCACAAAGGTCAATTTGCATGTTCTGTTACCAGAAGTTAGCATGCGTTTTAATCCACAAACCACGTGGGGGTTATGTGGTAATTTCTAAACAATAAGGGGATAATCCACACATGGCCCAAACCACAAGGGAGTATAATATATTTACTTAATTTACATAAATATAACTTTTGATAAGTAGAATATATCAACTTCAATATATTACTTAATTTACATAAATATAACTTTTGATAAGTAGAATATATTTATTCAACTTGACATGCTGAAAGGGCACAACCTTTAAGCCGGAAGTATACAAATAGTTGAATTCACAGTCAAATAGTTGTTTCATCACATAAAACCATACGATAAATCTTGTATGCAATGCATCTCTTTGTGGAATCACATAGATGATAGATCACAATGATATTTCAAAATTTCAAACTATGGAGCATAGACATGGACAAGTAACACAGCAAAGAAATGTTGACACGTCAATTTTCAAAAGATGTAGGACACAATACACCTAGGACCCGTTAAAATTTTATATTTTTATAAATTTATTATATATCAAATATATGAATAGTTTATTCAAAGGTAATAAAAAAAAAAAAAGTAATATAACACTAATTAAAATTAAAAAGTTATATATTCCATAATTTAACATAACAATTGCATTTGAAAAAATGCAAAAATAGTTGTAGAACATTCAAATACACATAATGTGTATTCATCTTATAAATGATTCAAAACGTATTTAGAGTGCATGACTTGAATTCCCAATTATGCAAAACATTGTTACTATGAACAGATTCATCACATGTCATGTTTGGAGAGTTCAAGAAGTGTTGTTAAACTGTATGTAAAGTGTCCGATAGTATGAATTTAAATTTTTAATTAAGAAACATTGAAGAAGTGTCGGACATTCTTTTAAGAGAATCCGCAGAATGTTGTGTCCAACACGAGTGACCAACACTACATGCCTACATAAAAGTCTCCATGCTTCTTAGATTGCAAGTATAGAAGATGCAGTTATAGAAAAGAGATCATTAATACTCTAAATCCCCAAGTTGCTTGCTCTAATTATCTGTCATAAAATTGGTTAGATCTAAATATATATATATATATATATAATATCAAAGAGGAAACTGAACTGTAGTATTCATATCTGCCAAAGACTATACTCTGGGCATACGTAGTTTGAAAGTAATTTGACTTGAACATATTGAAATACTTACCATGAGAGGATTCAACATCTAGAATTAGATCCAATGCATAATCATAATATGGAACTAGGCTGCTTAACCCACAAAGATTAAAATCATCTTGGATGTATTCATCATCAACTTCACAAAAAAATTCATTTCCTCGCAAATTGCAAAACCAAGAAATCCAAGATGTGTCATCCCCATCAGAACCACTAACATCAGATTCCTCACTGTTCGTCTCAGATTCCTCTGCAATATAGCAAACATGAACACATTAATTTCACTGAAGCGAGAGTGATTACATGTATTACAATTATGTGTATTTCTTCGGGGAGCATTTGTGCATTTTATGTATAAACAGATTGCAAGAACTATCTTTTCCTAGTTGTGGCAAAAAAGAACAAAAGGCGAGAGGTTCAGGAAATCTTATATTATTCCAATTTATTCGCCATTTTTTAACCTCTTGTTTTTTTTTTTTTTTTGTAA
This sequence comes from Camellia japonica, assembly GCA_030407325.1. Lineage (NCBI taxonomy): Eukaryota > Viridiplantae > Streptophyta > Magnoliopsida > Ericales > Theaceae > Camellia > Camellia japonica. The sequence goes on along the minus strand of JAPPVO010000014.1, from coordinate 87,960,320 downwards.
CTAAAAAGATTATATTCAAGAGGCACTAAGGGGTGCAGCCCATACACAAAAGAAAACATATCACAGCTGTATGTCAAAAACATATTCAAAAGCTTCTACAGAGCACAAAAAGTGGTTCAATGATAGATTAACCACCTCCTACAAACCAACTATACAAAAGACACAAAAGTCTACTCTCTAATCTAGAAATTGGTGCTTCTTCTCCATCAAAAGTTATTCTATTCCTTTCTCCCCAAACTAACTACATCAAAGCCAAGGGGACCAAATACTATGCCTTCTTCCTCATCCTCTCACTCAAGCTGCTCTCCAAGAACAAATCAATTCCCTTATCATCCCATCCCAGGTAACACACATTCCAAACTAAAGCTTGATTAAGAATAGCAAATTTGCAAATGCCCGAGCTCCCCTCTCTCAACAATGTACACACTGTATCCGCCAAATAATATTTAAACTCATCTACTATACCCCCTAAAGGAAATCACGCAACAACTCCTCCAATCACTCAACAACTAAAGGCGGCAGGATGGTAAAAACTGACACAAAGTTGGTTTGGAAAACTGGATAAGGCGCATTTAATCAGACTCAACCTAGCAACTTTGGGTGCCCAATTTATTGAATAATGTATTCTTGTTGGGCACACCAGCTCCTTAACCCTATTAGGCTCATTGAGTTGAAGTGCGTCTAGCGAAGGGACAAATAGAAGTGATTGACTGCCAAAAAGGCAAGTGATCACAGAATTTCCATAACCCGGCCCAGCAAAACAAAGTTTTATCAATCTAGTACAACGAAAAACCAATTAAATATCCAATTCGGCACAATACATACCATGAATCAACTTGTTCAACCACAATTTTGGATCGCACCGATAAACTGGGGTGTATCCAAATTGGAGAGAGCAAAAACCTGGTTCAAACCAACCATTGATGTAACACCCCAAACAACACCACGTGCCATAGCCATATTTTTTTTTTTTGGCATTGGAGTGTCCCAATCAAAGCCCTACTAATCCCCAGGAGTGTACAGGCACTCAACAAGGGGTTTCCCGCAAATGCACCATGATTAATTCAAGAGTTTTTCCATAATCTGATGGCCCCAAGGAATTGTTAGCACCTAAGAGGTTTTGATCCCTGAAGCATAACCCCCAAGACCTAAGGCCTTGCCACAAGGCCAACCGCTTGGGGTTACGTGCCATAGCCATATTAATTTCATCTTTTAATACCTTAAGTCAAATTAATTATCTCATTACACAAAATAATTAATGTAAAGCTTAGACATGAATAGTTAAGATGAATTTTCTTGTCAACTATTAAGAGTTAAGAAGTAGTCACCTCTTGAATTTACAAAGCAAGTATGTACCACACTGTAAACATTTTTATGTGACACGATCAAATATTTACCCTAACTTAATTACCTTTCATTACATTAGAAATAGAAATATAATTTATTAGGATCACAACTTAGAAGATTAATGTTAAGAGGGTAGTTGTGTAATTGTCTACTTGTTACTTATTAGTATAAACATACCTAGTTAGAGAGGACAAACTAATTGATTAGGTTTTGTGCCTCCTTAATTCATCAATCTCTCTTATTCTCTATTCCATCATCTTCTTCTCTCTCTCTTAAATTTCTTCTTTTATTTTTAACTTAGTATCGGAGCACAGAAACCCTTTGTGTTTTCTTTGTTTTCCTGTTTTTCTTCTGCTATTCGAACATGTAAAAAAAAAAAAAAAAAATTCCCAGCATGCTCGACTAGGGCTGGGGAGTACCCAAAAAAAAATTCAATTTTTTTGTGATATTCTTTGCCTTTTTTTTGATTTTTTCTTTGTTTTTTAGAATTATGGATCGTTTTTTCGTAATCACCCTTCAAGCCTATTTGTGCTTGATCTATGGCTTGGGCTCCCTTCCCTAGGAGCCGACTGGCCTGTTTGGTGCATCCCTTGGCTTCGTTTCTCACTTTTGAGGTATTTTTTGGCTGTTGTTGGGTCTTCTAGTTCTGTCAGGTGTGCTGTTCCCACTGGTTTTGGGCTGTTCTGCTGCTTACAGTTTCTTTTGGTGGAGATTTACTGTTTTTGGGATGTTCCCTTCATCTCAATTTTCCATCTGGTTGTGTGGTCTTAACTCATGGCTGCAAAGGGTGTGCTTCCTGCAAGTAGTGAGACTAAAAATTTGGGCCTTAGTGTGACGCTTGGTGACAACTCTTCTCTTCAACTTACCTCTGTTAAATTGGATGGTACCAATTCCTTGGTGTGGTCCCGTTCTTTTCAGTTGGCTATTAGTGCCCGTGGCTTGTTGGGATACATCAAAGGCATTATTCAGGCTCCCATGAAGGATGGCCCAACCCATGACAAATGGAATAAGGTGAATGCCCTCATTATGACCTGGTTGCTAAATTCTATCCATTCCCATATTAGCCCTTTATTTTGATGGACACTGCTCATGAGATTTGCACTGGTACACATCAGATGTATTCTTGATGGGGTAATGATGCTTAGGCCTATGAACTGCGGAAAAAAGATTCCGGATTTTGATAAAAAAGATAGATCTCTCGCTAAGTACTATTCAAAGTTGAGTAGCTTGTGGCAGGAACTTGACTATTATCAAAATTTCCAGACTGTGTGTTCCCAAGATGCTACTAAGTTTTAGCAGATGGTGTCCAAAGAGCATGTGTATGACTTCCCTGTTGGTCTTAACATGGAGTATGATCCAATTCGTATTCAGGTTCTTGGTCGTGATCCATTTCCTACTGTGCGTAAGGCTTATGTTTATGTTCTACAAGAAGAAAGTAGTCAAAGTGCTATGGTTCATCAGCCTCTTCAAGATTGCTTTGCTTTGGCTGTTTCTTCTACACCTACTGATGGGAAATTGGGATAGTCCAAGTCTGGGGGAAAAGGCTCCTCTAATGATTAGATTATTTGTGATTACTGTGAGAAAGAACGTCATGATCGGGACCATTGTTGGAAGTTGCATGGTCGTCCTAGTCAAGGATAAGGTGGTGGTCGACGTAACCGTGGTGGTACTATTCGCTCTCATGCACATCTCTCAGTCGTCTACCACTACTTCGAGTGATCCTGCAGCACTTTCCCAAGACGAGTTACACACTCTCCGGCGTTTGATGGCTTGGCCTGATTCTTCTCCTGGCTACTGCTTCTAATCCTCCTTCCTCCAACTTTGCTTCCACAGGTATTCCTTCCCGTGCCCTGAGTGTTGGCTCATCATCTCCTTAGATTATTGACTCTGGTGCTACAAATCATATGACAGGTTTGTCTCACCTTTTTCAATCTTACTCCCTTTGTTCCGACAAGGATAACGTGAGAATTGCAGATAGGTTTTTATCCTGTGTCTCTAGGACAAACTCTATTCATTGTTCTCCTTCTATGTCTGTATCATCTGTTATACATGTCCTAATTTTCTCTACTAACTTACTCTTTGTTAGTTGTCTTACCATTTTAAATTGTTCCATAACTTTCTATCCTTCTCATTGTGTTTTTCAATAACTAGATATGGGGAGAACGATTAACAGTGACAAAGCATGCAAGGGCTTATATTTTTTGGATGCTGAAGACTTTTCCACGAGACAAGCTTTTTAGACTACTGGCACTCCTGGACTTTCTCTTTACATCAGTGGCATCAGCGTTTAGGGCATCCCTATTATTGTTTTAGGCAAACTTCTCCCTAGTTTAGTTAAGGATTGTCATAGGCATACTTTTCATTGTGATGCTTGTGAATTTGCAAAACATAAACGTTCTTGTTATCCTTCTATTAATAAAAGAAGTTTGTTTCCCTTTATGGTTATTCATTCTGATGTATGGGATCCCTCTCTCGTGTTATGTCTGTGTCTGGTTATCATTGGCTTGTCACTTTTATTGACTGTTATTCTCGTATTACTTGGATTTACATGCTTCGTACCAAAAGTGAAGTTTTCTCTTGTTTTAAAACATTCCATAAGATGGTTCATACTCAGTTTGCCACTGCTATTAAAGTACTTTGGAGTGACTAAGGCATTGAATATATTGATAGCGCATTTCGTGCGTGCCTCGAAGACCATGGTATCCTTTATCAAACCAGTTGTGTTGGTACCCCCGAACAGAATGGTGTTGCAGAACGGAAAAACCGTCATCTTTTTTATGTTGCTCGTGCTCTTATCTTCACGATGCAGGTTCCTAAACCATTCTGGGGTGATGCTGTCCTCATCACTGCTTATCTTATTAACCGGATGCCTTCTAGTGTTCTTCAGTTTCAATGCCCCTTCGACCTTCTGCCCGCACTTCTGTGTCTCCTATCTCTCTTCCTCCTAAAGTGTTTGGTTGTGTCTGTTTTGTTCATTCCTCTCGCATCACTCGGAGCAAACTGAATCCTGAGGCTATATGCTATGTTTTTCCTTGGTTATTCCCCTACCTAGAAAGGCTATAAGTGTTATGATCCTCACTTGCATAAATTCTATGTTACTATGGATGTTACCTTTTGTGAGTCTGAATCCTTTTTTTCAAGTCAATCTCTTCAGGAAGAGGTTTCTATGGAAGAGATTATTTCTTCTAATCCTATTGATGTTACCATTTGTGGTGAGGGAGAGATGCAAACTGAGTGTGTTCAGGGGGAGTCTAGTAGATTGGATGGATCAAATCTCAAGACTTACTCTCGGCGACAAAAAGAACAGTCGTCTCATGTGCTGCCATGCCTATCAGCCATCTCCAGATCCAGTTACTAATCCCTCTGTGGACCTTTCAGGTAATGAGTCCTTGGCCACTACTCCCATTCCTGTTGATGATCTCAATTTCCTATTGCTATTAGGAAAGGAGTTAAAACTTGTACTCAACATCCTATATCTAATTTTGTGTCATATGACCTCTTATCTCCATCATACCATGCATTTGTTTCATCATTGTCCCCTGTATCTATTCTGCAGGGTTGGAACGAAGCACTCAATGATCCTAAGTGGAAAGAAGTCATGGCAGAGGAGATGAGAGCTCTAAGTAAGAATGACACTTGGGAGTTAGTTTCTCTACCATCGGGGTGTTCACCATTAAGCAGAAAATAGATGGAACCATTGAGAGATATAAGGCAAGACTAGTTGCTAAAGGGTTTACTCAGACTTATGGCATTGACTATTAGGAAACCTTTGCTCCAGTGGCTAAGATGAATTCTATCTGTGTCCTACTTTCGTGTGCAGTAAATCTTGGGTGGCCATTGCAACAATTGGATGTAAAGAATGCTTTCTTCCATGGTGATCTAGAAGAAGTGTATATGGATGTTCCTCCTGGTTTTTCCTCCCCAACGACTAATGGGAAGGTCTTTCAGTTAAAGAAGGCATTGTATGGTTTCGAACAGTCTCCTAGAGCCTGGTTTGACAGGTTTCTGAAAGGCGATGATTAGATTTGGATACAAGCAGAGTCATGCAAATCATACTATGTCCATCAAACAACTTGTTGATAAGATTACTATACTAATTATCTACGTGGATGACATAGTTGTGACTGGTAATGATGTAGAGGAAATGTCCCAAATCAAAGCTCGACTTTCCAAGGAATTTGAAATTAAAAACCTTGGGTCTTTACAGTACTTCCTCGGGATTGAGATTGCTAGATCAAAGGGCATGTTTGTCTCACACAGAGAGTACATCTTAGACCTACTTGCGGAAGTAAGGATGTTGGGATGTAGGCCGGCAGATTCTCCTATTGAGGCCAATCACAAATTTAGCAGTAGCGATGGAGATTGTATTGACAAGGGAAGATATCAGAGACTTGTGTGGAGATTAATATACCTTTCTCATACTAGGCTAGATATTGCATATGCTATGGGTGTGGTAAGCTAATTCATGCATGATCGTCAAACAAGTCATTTGGATGCAGTTAACCAAATCTTGAGGTATCTAAAATCAGCACCAGGAAAATGGATCTTGTTCTCTAATCATGGTCACTTGAGGTTGGAGGCCTTCACTAATACAGATTGGGCTGATGCAGTTGATGACAAGAGGTCTACTTCAGGTTATTGTACCTTTGTGGGAGGGAATCTAGTGACTTCGTGAAGTAAGAAGCAAGCAATTGTAGCCAGATCGAGTGCAGAAGCAGAATATCGAGGCATGGCAAATGGCATTTGTGAACTTATGTGGCTTTAAGTTTTATTGACTAATTTGGAATTGATAAGTAGTGAGCATATGAGATTGATTGTGATAATAAGGTTGCTATTAACATTGCCCATAATCTAGTTAGAATTAAGCACGTTGAGATTGACAGACATTTTATCAAGGATTGTCTACTTGTTACTTATTAGTATAAATATACCTAGTTAGAGAGGACAAACCAATTGATTAGGTTTTGTGCCTCCTTAATTCATCAGTCTCTCTTATTCTCTATTCCATCATCTTCTTCTTTCTCTCTCTTAATAAGTGTATGTGTTAAGAATAGAGAATTTAGAAGCAAAGAGCATGTTTCAATAAAGAATTTAAGAACCAAAATACTTAAAGAACATTAAGAGTCAAGGAAATGATTTTGAACATGAATTGAAGTGCTATAAGAATCCTAAAGCTTAATCAAGATGCTTAATGACTTCGGTCAAATGAGTAGAGCTTTTTCATACAATGTACCAAAACTTAATCGGGATTAATGGTAATTAAGTGTGATTAATTATCCTTAGGCTTCGTTTGGAAGCAGACTATTTTAGTAACTTTTTGATTTTTTTTGACTAAAATATGAGATAAAAAAAACTAGTATGTTTAGAATGATTTTTTGGTTTTTTACAAAAAGATGTGTAAAAAATAGAGAGAAAAGAGAATCTTTGACTTTTTGGTATAGGTTATAGGCTTTTTGATTTTTTTAGGGTTGGTTTGGGATGTTCTAAAAAAGTGCACTTTTTGACTTATTGGCTTATATGGGTTGGGTTTTGGTTGGGTTTGATGTGATGTGTTAGAGAGGTGATGTGTTTTGATAAGATGATGTGACTTAAATAGGATAGTGACTTTTTGACTTTTTGTATTATTTAGTGTACCCCAAACCAAGCCTTAGTAACTTTTGGCTTTTAGGCTAAAACAAGCACTTGCAAAATGAGGCCTTAATTAGGATTAATTATGTTAATGATGATTAACAACTAAACTTGATTAATTAGAACTAACCTTGATTAATTAAAGTAATGGAAGAGATTAACAAAAGATAGGACAGGCAAGCACATAGGTGAAGCATACACCTCAAGGATTTGGATTTACCTAAGGGAGACAAGTGTCTCCATGCCAAACAAAACATAGAAAAATAGAGATAAAGACGGAAAAAGTTGCTGGAATTCTCAGAAAATTTGTAGAAGAGAGATGAGATAGAAGAAGAAGAAGAAGGGCAACAACAACAACAAAATGGGAGCTTCAATCTTAGTCCAAAAATTAAGCAAAAATCACCACAAGGTAAGGTTTTCAACCCACTTTCGCATAATACATATTTTAATCCCAAAAAAAAAAAAAGGCTTAGGTTGAGTTTAAAGATTAAATGGAAGAGATGGAAGGAAAATGGAATAGAAGCTAGGACAGGAAAGATTTGGGTGAAATCCACCATTTTGCATGATTTAATGAAAGAGTGTTGTTTAGAATCTTGAAACTAAGTATCCTACAACAATTTCATATGTTTCGTATTGAAAAATATCATGTTTCGATGTTTTGAATTGAAGGAAATAGGAAGAAATAAAAGGGAACAAAATTAGGAAAGAAATTAGCATGAAATGGTTAAGAAACTGAGCAACCTTCATTAATTTAATCATATCTCTATGTATATTTGGAATTTGGATGTGAAACCACCACCATTAGAAACTAGACTTCTAGAGTTTCAATTTAGACTCAAGAATTGCACCAAAACCGAGTCCAAATGAGGGAGATATGCCCATTTGAAGTTGGATCGAAAAACTAGTCGTGGACCTCCGCAGGTGCAGCCCGACATGCGGCCAGACCTTCGAGGGGACTGCAGTAATCCGCACATGCCCGAAAGCCCCACACATGCGGCCGACAGAGCATTTGACCTGTTTTGCTCCTTTTTCACCTTTTTGACTCACCGGGCCTCATTTCACCTAATCAGAATATGAAATGAACTTAAATAAGACTTGAAAATTAACTAAAAAGAGTGTGGTCAACGGAATGAATTGAACTCAAGCTAGCAGACACTCGAATTAGAACCAAAAAGAGAAGTATTACATCGCCTCAGACCATATTTTATTGAATGCTTGTATTGTACTTGTGTAGGTTGCATCTTTCAAAGTCACCCCCTTTCTTAAGAGCCATTGGTGAGTAGTATTATTTCAAAGTTAGCATGCAATCAAGCTGATAGGAAATTGTTTTTGGTAGCTAAACCCAAAAACAAAAACACAAGAAAATCCATTTGGTGTAGAATTTCTAAATACGGTGAAAATGCATTTGGTGATGAGCATATAATAATTTGGTTTCTGCTTCTTTTGGTAAGAAATATGTAATGATCTTCCAGTAAGCAAGATGTACAAATCTTCCATCGGTATAACGGTAAGTTGCCTGTCACACGTTGGCACAGCCGCCAATCAGTGTTTGATACAATTCCTGTTAGGTTGATCATTGCCTCTGACTCTGATTAGCTGCTGGAAGCACTCATTTAGAGTTATTGACTTGGCTACCTTAATTGGATTAATTTTGTTTTCTTTCTTTTTTTATCATTTATCTGTGCTGAAAACTGTTTTCTTTAATTGCAATCTCTTTTGGGCAAAAATTACAGTTGAACAGAATGGCTTGCTGGATGTTGGAACCTATCAGCCACCACTCTATGCCTAGTGCTATGACCCACAATGAACAAGCTAAATGGATGTGCAAGCCTGTCAACCAACACACTATGCCTAGTGCTATAACCCACAATGAATATTGCCAACAATTCCTCCACTGATAAATGGTTTTCTTCAAGCTAAATACGTTATCTCTTTTTCAATTCATCAGCAAGACTCACAAAAGTAGAAACATCCCTGCGGAGATCATATTTTGTTTCCGAATGTCCATGGACTAAGAGGTAACTGTATTCATAACCTGCTAATTTAGATATTCTTTGTCGCTGCTTTTCAAGGAAGATGTTGTATCGGGTTAGTTCGCTCACCATTAACATTAACAAGTCCAACAAGTCATTATCTGAGTCACTAGAATCAGTTGAACGCATCTCTAATTGCATCTGATGACATTTTATCTATATACGTAATAAAGCAAGCAATATGAACTTCAATGAGAAAAAAGCAAGTATATCACCAATTTAAGACTCACAGGTGGTTGAGTAATTATACAACATAAGATTGTTACCAACTACAGCAACTCAACCTTCAAAGAAACAAGTAAAGCCAAAGGTTAATAGTTGATATGGTTTCTGGTGTGACCACTTACTCTGGTATTCAAGATCCATCAATGACTATTTCACCTAGAGCATTACACAACCAATCAATATTATACAATCTAGTGGTTTGATAAACCTTGGGTTGGGTATACACTTTAGACTACTTCCAGCAATTGTGTGTTCCAAAACATCAGGACCCTAACAAAGTAAGATAATGCAAGATCAGGTTTCACCCACCAAAATTGCACTGCTATCCTGCAGTGCATATTAGTTTTATTTTGTGAAAAACATAATGAACCTAAGTACAAGATAGCTTATAAAAAAAAAATTTAAAAAAATAAAAAAAAAAAAAGTTTATGACCAATTACAATCTGTTGGCAGGGGTTGTTTCGAACCATTTAGTACTCCTGTATCCAGGTATCATTGATTTTTTGGGGGCTCAATTGCATGAATCCTTCTATGTCCTTTAGGTTCCATTATGATATGGTTAAAGTTAAAAAATAACTAAATAAAATAAGAGGGTTCAATTGCATGAATCATTCCCCTTAAAAGAGTGATACAGAAACATATATAGTTTTTTTTTTAAACCGAGAACTTAGCCTAGGCAGGGTCCCTTGGACCCACCCCAGGCATGTAAACTTGATGGTCAAAGGCCAACCTAAGCCTATGAACCGGGCAAATGAGAGAAGAGCCAAACCTCATACCTATTGGATTCCGGGCAACTGAAACATATACAGACTACAGTTGAGGAGGTGATTAACCATGCCAAGCTAAAAGTAATTGTTGGATTGGCAATTGTTTGCCTTTTTGTATAGTTGCATTGAAGGATGGCCACTAAACTTGTAAAGGTTCTTTTAAGATCACTTATGGCTCAACTGCACAAGGATCTAATGGATAAACAATATACTCTACAGATCTACATAATAGCATAAATTTAAAGAGATCATACCTTAGACACAAAAAAGAAACTCAAAACTATTGATCTACAAAAACTCGGTACCATAAAAAATGTAAATACGGAAAAAAGAGTTCTAGTTCACCTTGAAACTCTACAAATCTAAATGAAAACCCAACAAAAATTAAAAATAAATCATACAATTAATTTGAAGATATCACCCTCAAACCCAAAAAACTAATATATCCTACAGTCACTATTGCATCCCATGTCACCCTAGGTCTTCTCCTCCCCCTAAAATCACCATTTATGGTGATCCTATCACTCTTATTTTCCATTGCATCTATATGTCTTCGTTGTACATGACCAACCCATCTTAACGTGTTTTCTCTCAAATTATCTTCAATAGGTGCTACTACAAACCATTTCACGAACATATTCATTTATAATTTTATTTTTTCTAGTCTTATCACACATCCAGTTGAACATTCTAATCTGAACTACACTCATTTTATGCACATGTTTCTTAATTGCTCAACACTGTCCGTAAAACATCACTAGCCTTACAGATGTTCTATAAAATTTTCCTTTCAATTTTATTGGTATTCGTTGATCACATAATATGCCAAACACACTCCTCCACTTGCCACCCTATTTTGATTCTAAGAATCAAATCATCTCCAAACTCACCATCCTTATTAATAATCGAATCTAGGTAATAAAAAATGTTCAATATTTATTATCTCCTAATTTTCAATCTTCATTTCTCCATTATTTTCCACTTCTACTGTTGCTAAAGTTACATTCCATACATTCACTTTTTTTCTACTAATTTCAAACCCTTTTTGACTGAAGTGCTCCTTTTCAAATTTCTAATTTAGTGTCAATTCCTTCCTTAGTTGCATTGAATCTTCCAGAATGATATCATCAATGAACAACATACACCATGAGACATCATCGTGAATGTATTTAGTTAATATATCCATTACTAAGGCAAATAAGCAAGTTGACCATTTATGCAACCCTACAATGACAGGAATTCATTAGTTTCACTTGCAAGTGATCTAACATTTGGCAAAAACAAACAATATTTAAAAAGAGAAAGAAATCAATTATATTTGGGAGAGAGGGATTTTCAGTAAGTTGATAAACTAATTTTCAATCTTCATTTCTCCATTATTTTCCACTTCTACTGTTGCTAAAGTTACATTCCATACATTCACTTTTTTTCTACTAATTTCAAACCCTTTTTGACTGAAGTGCTCCTTTTCAAATTTCTAATTTAGTGTCAATTCCTTCCTTAGTTGCATTGAATCTTCCAGAATGATATCATCAATGAACAACATACACCATGAGACATCATCGTGAATGTATTTAGTTAATATATCCATTACTAAGGCAAATAAGCAAGTTGACCATTTATGCAACCCTACAATGACAGGAATTCATTAGTTTCACTTGCAAGTGATCTAACATTTGGCAAAAACAAACAATATTTAAAAAGAGAAAGAAATCAATTATATTTGGGAGAGAGGGATTTTCAGTAAGTTGATAAACTAGGTGGATATATCAAATATATTCTTTCTTTTTCATGAATGCAACATCCTTGTTTTTGCCATTTCTTTGGCCAAGTTGCAACAATTGGATTATATATTTCATATGAACATGCAGAAAAAAAAAAAAAAAGTTACATGGAACTTTAAGATTCATTTGCCTTGCTTATATAGCTCTACATGCAATGAATCTAGACCTATAAAGCTTTACATACAATCTGTAAGTCATTTTATAGAGGTATTTGTCCTATGGAGGTTCGGTTTGAGGGGAACAAGATAAAATATAAGGGGCAAACTGGTCAGAGCAATTGTATGCTCCCACGTATACAACTTAGAATCTAGAATTTCAACCCAACAAAAAAGGTTTTAAAAGAGATATTTCATAGTTTCAAAAGGAAAGGTTTATATGAATCTTAGGGTGCTTTTGGTAATAGGCTATTTTAGTAACTTTTTGAATTTTTTATGAAAGATATGTAAAAAAGTAGAGAGAGTGATGTGACAACTTATAGTGATTTTTTGGCTCTTTGGCTAAAATATGTAATCCTCAAACGAGGCCTTAGTCCAAATCACAGTTAGTATTTCATAAAAATAATAATAAATTAAAAAATACTTTTTAGACCATCTCCAATCCTTCATTAGATTTTTTATCAAATTTAAATTTGATGAAAACGGTACTCCAACCGTTTCATCAGTTTGGTATCAAATGAAGGAAGCAATACTTTTTTCATCAAATGAAGGGAGCATTTATCCTTTCATCAAATTTGTAGGTGACTATTGGGCCAGACGTCTACCTAGACATCCTCCTAGACAACTGGTTTTTGGATGAATTTGATGAAAATTTACTCTAGACAGGTGACCGGACAGATTTGATTGAAGAGTCGGAGTGCATCGTATCATATCAAACTTTCACTCAAATTTGATGAAATATCTGATGAATGATTGAAGATACTCTTAGACGTGAGCTTTATCACATAAACAGAAGGAGATTGAAAATCTTATGTTATGTTTAAAAATATTGGATGAGCTAGACGGATATCTAGAAAACAATGGTTAAAAAAACAATTGTCAACACGAGCCTCGCTTCAACAAAGCTCGCACCTCGACTCGATGAAGCCCACACCTCGCCTCAATAAGCTTGCGCTTGGGCCTCGAGAAATCTTGGTGCTTCAATGCGCCTATCGCCTTTAATAATACTAGGGGTTGTTTGGGGTGTTCTAAATAAGTGCATTTTTTGTCTTTTTGGACTAAAAAGCTAAGGAAACAAATATAGATGTTTGGGTTAACTTTTTGACTTTTTATGAAAAAATATGTATTAAAAAATTGTATAAATAATTGTGTAGGAGAAGTTAGTGAAGTAGGCCGTACAGGTTGGGAGTGCAGTTGGCTGGGTAGGAGATGGGAAAAGATTGCCTCCTTTTCGGGTTTTAATTGGACGGTATTGTTCGGCCCGTGAAAGCCCACCACAGGTCTCGTTTTTTTAATTGGAACCGTTCAATGCGTAGAACTCGTCAGGTACTATATGCTTGTAAAAAATCACGTTGATTGGATATCGATAACTATCTGATCGTGTTAGTTTTTTTTGTCAACTATTAACTATAACACCATCCATTTTTTATACAAAACTGATTTGATCATGTAATTAGCGATATCTGATAGACGTGATTTTTTACAAGCATATAGTACTAGACCAGTTCTACCTATTGAACGGTTCGGATTATCAAAACGGAACCCATGGTGGGCCCCCACGGGCCCAACTTTACCATCCAACTTAGTGAATATACACATGTAATTTTTTTTTTTTTTTTTTTTCCTTTCACTGCCTTTGCTTTCACGTCAGTACCTAGAGTGCCGTGAAATTGATTTGTATTTTAATATTATGTATCTTAATTTTTTATATTTTTTTTTTTGTGAATAGTGATAACTTTTTTGATAACTTTTTGACTTTTTTTAAAGTTCCCAAACCAGGCCTAGGTAAGTTGTCATTTAGTTGTCTTTCTTTCTACTAACTAGTATGAGATGCATACACTTATTAAAATTTTCTACGCTTTTAAAAATAAAAATAAAAATAAAAAGACGGTAAATACTAACAAGTGTCCCTTAGACATTGTTTAGTATCAAGATTAGGAAGAAAAGTAATTTAGAAATGGAGAAAAGGTTAAAAAGAGTTTTGAAACCAATAAAAGTTCTTTAAAATCATTGAAAATGTTGTTTTCTTCCCTTTTTTTAATCTTTTTTTTCTTATGCCCCATGGGCAATTATACTAAGACCCACAAAATAAATCTCAAGCATTACTGAATTCTTCATTCTACACCTTTTAGATAATATTAATCCCATGCATAGCATTGGTTAGGGAGCAAATGGGCAGTTCTTCACCAAGTTTCTTCATTCCCATTACCATCAAAATCAATAAAATAAAATAGCCAATGACTTTGCACCCAAACATTAATCACCCTCATCCTATAAACCACCAAACCTATAAAGAATCACAAACTTCTAAGGGCATCCCCAACCCTTGACTCAAAACATATATCAAATCTATATTTGACTAAAAATCACACAAAAAACTTCTCAACACCTCACTCAAAACTTATATCAATTTGAGTTTTACCCAAATCAAGGGAGATTCAAATTTGTATTCCAAGTTTGCAATACCAAATTTACAACTCTGCCATTTACTAAAGCTTTACTCAAATGTATACTTTAAATCTGAGTTTGTCTGTCCGTTGGAGTGTTTCATATCCAACAAAGCATTTTTAACACAACACATGCATAAACACAGAGTATCCTAAATATCTCAACAAAACATATTAACGTAAAACTCATAATCATGATTCACTAATATAAGTAGAAAATGGAAAAAATAAGAAAACGCAACCAACCAACCATCAGAGCATTTGTTCTTAGCAGATGTACAAGTGGACGGCAGAGACACTCTCTCTTTGTCCTTGCTGTTGTTGTTACTGTTCAAGCCCCTCGAAGTCAACGGTGACGATTTTTGCAACTGCTTATCTAACGCGTCGTTCATACGCTTCCGATCCAACGGCTCACCAACGATCTCCGACTTCCAAGATCCACCTCCGCCTCCTCCTCCTCCTCGATCTCTATACATATTCGCTGTATCTATGAATATATATATATATATATATATTATTTTGAGAATTAGAGTTCTGGTTCGAGAATTTGAAGCTTCTGATCGAACATTGCGTTAGTAGGGTCTATGAAAACCCTAGATTTTGGAGAGTGAAGAGAAATCGGAACAAAGAAGGATTAGATTTGCAGGGAAAATTGAGAAAAGTAGAGTGTAGATTTCGATTGAATGGTTAAAACTTGGGTTTCGAGTAGAGGAAGGGAACACGAGTTCCTCTAGGCGCGCGCTCTCTCTCTCTCTCTCTCTCTCGTTTTTTTAATTTTCTCTCTTTCTTTTTTTCATCTCTTCTTGAAAAAAAAAAATTTTAAAAAGTAAAAGTTTGAATCATACAACAAAATAAATTATAAATTTTTTATTTTATTAATTTAAATTTTAACATTTTAATTTAGTTTCAATCTAATTCATTTATTTATTTTTGTTAAATAAAGTTGACAAAAAATTAGTATTTTAGTTACCCGCTATGGAACCTGCATTGATGATCCAAACCATCAAATGAGTAAGGTTTCGTGGTTGTCCCACGGAGGCCCAACAACACTATACAGTCTAATATGGACTAAAGAGAAACCATCATTTTTCAAATTATCATAAATGTGCGGGTGTAATTTTTGCTATAGAATAGAGTGTTCAATGGTTGAAAAAGGTTGTCTAGCAATTTAGTTATGCAAAACAAAGAACACGATGAGAGCTGCCCGACAAAGGTTTGATCAAAAAATCACTCTAATGTTAAAGTCAGAAACTTAGAGAGAATGAAGAGAGCAAATGTTGAGAGGATGGTCTCGTTTGGAAAGTTGACTATTCTAGTAGGCTATTTTAGTAGGCTAAAGAATAAGAATGTATTTTTTTTTATAGTTTAATATGATATTTGTGAGAAAAAAAAGTGAAATGATCATGAGTTTGATGTGATATTTTGTCTTATTGGCTATTTTAGCCTATTTTGTCTTTTTGTAAATTTTAACCCTTAAAAAAAATAAAAAATAAAAAAGCCTTTGTCAAACAAGGCCAATGTATGTAGAGAGATTGGAATTAAAATTCGATCACTTTCAAGGAAGAAAAAGGTTACCTTATGTATGTAGTCCTGCCTTATTCTCCTTTATTGTCCTTCTTTGTTCTGTCTGCAATTGCACTTTTCAAAGGGATGAGTAGATGTGTTCACCAATGTTGTAGATCTACAGCTACCTCCCATTGGTAGAGGAACAGCAAGTCCCTTAGAGCATCCACAATGCACAAGTTAAATACATTGTTAGTGTTAGATGTTATCAGTTAGTGGGCTTGTGTGCATTTATGCTATGAAATGGAGCTGCTAAACTATGCACTAGTGGTGTGGGTTAGTGTCAGACACTAAAGTGTGTTAATTGTGGCTATCATCTTAGTGAACTCAACAGAAGAAAGAGATAGACAGAGGGTGGGCGGATGGGTACTGTGACAGTGTAGTAGGGTGCGCCCACTGCATTTTTAAATTATTTATTTATTTATTGTTTATATATATATATATATATATATTCTTAACACACACCTTAACACATCCATTACACCACCACTTAATCTCTAAAATTAACAAACTTTTAACACATCTTAACACATATTTTTGGGTCCCACTTTTATCACTTTTTGTTATATAACACACTTTTTTAACTATCCCATTGTGAATGCTCTTAGTGGAGCAAGTTTGTAGGTCACACCATGCGTCCTTCATATGACTGAATATTCCTTCCACTTTGCCTTGAGTTTGGACGGTTGTGGTGATGTGGCGTATTTAGGGTTCACACCTCCTCAATCGCTTCTCAACCCAACGTTGGGCATCTGTTTGGCTCGGTCGAGCCATAATGTTTGATGAACTACTCACCCAAAATAGGTCCATTGACCATGTTCAAGTCATATGCATGATTGCCCCCATCGAGAGAGTCATCTGGGCTTGACCCAAGTCTGTGTTTGATTTACGAGCATCTTAGCCCTTCCTTGATGCTCTTAATCCATGGTCAAGTATGAATGAGAGGTGTTCGGCCCTAGCCACTGATCAACACGATCCAAGTGAGTATTTTAGCTTTGCGCTTAGCTTGTGATTTTTGTTTGTTACGGTTTTTATAAATTGTCGCTAAAACTTATAATTAATAACTTTTTTTGTGGCGAATTTTTCAAACTGTTACTGAAAATTAAAAATTAATAATATTTTTTTGTGGCGATTTTTTTAAACTGTCGCCGAAAATTAATAATTGGTGACTTTTTAAATAGTTTTTGATGAAAAACACCATTAATTATTATAGGACTTATTGAACAATAAGTCCACCTATTAGGACCTACATGTAAGTCCTCCTTAAATTTAAGCAAAGAACTTGATTGGATATAAACTACCCTAATTATTTTATCAAAATCTTTTTAAAAATCATTTGATCCCAAATTTCTATTTTCATCAAATTTGAAAATAAATAAATAAAATAATCATCTCTAATGCTTTATCCTTTTAAATTTTTATCATATTTAAATTGGATAAAAAATTTGGTGGAAAAAATGACTCTCCATTAATTTGATGAACATTTGATGAAAAATTGAAGGTGGTTTTTTAGCACTATTTCATCAAAAGAAAAGATAAAGGATTGGAGATACTCTTAAGAATACAAATGTTATAAACTTACAAATTTAATAAATTATCATTTGAAATACTAAATTTTATTGGAAAATTGGTAAAAAAAAAAAATGCTAAGTTGATGAAATAATTACAAATCAGTGAGAATAAAATTGAAATTACAAACAAATGGGAAAGGCAATAATAAATAAAATTGAAATTACAAACAAATGGGAAAGGCAATAATAATATCACAAAATAGATTATTGGAAAATTTTATCCCTCGATTGCTATTGTCTTTTTTTTTGGCTTTTGAATGTCATAAAATTAATTTTAAATGTGCCAACAAAAATTAAATAATCATTATAAATTAATTAAGTGAAACACTTATCAACTATGGAACAATTAATACATTTATCATCTTCACATAATTAATGAGTAATAGTAGATAGGAAAATGATTTGGAGCCCTAAAAATATCCCCTAATCTCCTTAATTTTCAATTTGGGCAACTGTTTCTTTTTTTTTTTTTTTTCTTACTTGATATGAAAATTAGGGGGATTAGGGAGAATATTTTTAGAGGGATGTAACAAGGTCCTAGTAGATAAAGGTAAAGATTTAGAACTCTAGGATAATTAATGCTCCTAACATGAGAAAAACGGTAAGTTGATGAAATAAGTACAAATCAGTGGGAATAAAATTGAAATTACGAACAAATGAGAAAGCCAATAATAATATCAAATAGATTATTGGACAATTTTATTCCTCTATTGCTTTTGCGATTGTCTTTTGAATGTTAGAAAATTAATTTAAAACGTGCGAACAAAAATTAAATAATCATTATAAATTAAAATAAAGTGAAACACTTATCAACTATAAACAATTAATACATTTATCATCTTCACATAATTAATAAGTAATCTATCTATCTATACTATATATTAAGTAAAAGGGGGTTTTTAACCCCAAGCTTTGTGGGGGCTCCAATCTCTCAATCTAAATTTCTTGATTTTTTGATTTAAAAAAAAAAAGTCTTAGCATTTATTAATTTCTCCCAACTCCCAAGTCTTACCCTCATAATAACACTAATGCATTAAGAACAAGTATAAAAAAAATTTCTTGAAAAGTCCAACACATATGATTATTATCAAAATATTAAACTTTAATATGATATAATAATAAAAAAAGACATTTAATTCCTTGAAAAATTCAACACATATAATTATTATCAAAATATTAAACTTTAATATAATATAAAAAAGGAAAAAAAGAAGACATTTAAAAAAAATATATTTAAAAATTATAATTCACATATATAGATAATTGTAAACACAATCCGCGCATAGCACGGGTGATATGCTAGTAATAGATAAAGGTAAAGATTTAGAACTGTAGGCTAATTAATGCTCCTAAGATAAGAAAATTTCGTTTATTTTAGTTTTTATATTTTATTTTTTGTCACACCATACATTAGTAGGCGTTAGATGTCAGTTATTTGTAGGGAAGGGGGAACCATAAACTCCTATCTATATATTCTAGGTACTTGCAAAAGACCCGATT
This sequence comes from Camellia japonica, assembly GCA_030407325.1. Taxonomy (NCBI): domain Eukaryota; kingdom Viridiplantae; phylum Streptophyta; class Magnoliopsida; order Ericales; family Theaceae; genus Camellia; species Camellia japonica. Next base: position 87,941,300 of record JAPPVO010000014.1, on the reverse strand, counting down.
CATCAAGTCCATAAAGGAAATTGAGGCATTTGTCAACTTAGAAGGTATGACTATGAACTCATAGTGGCCATAATGAATACAAAAGGCTGCTTTTGATATATTATCCTCCTTCACCCACAACTAGTGGTACCCCGATCTCAAGTCTATCTTCAAAAAATAACGGGAATCCTTGTGTGGCGTGTTTCTACACTCTTGTTGTGCCAACTCGCTTTCTCGTATCGATAAAGTCACCACTTAATTTTATGGGAGTTAAGAAACCTTTAATAATAAAAACTAAGCAAAAAATCTGATCTGTCATAACCAGAGAATTTAAGGTTCGGGAACTAAGGTACAAAAGGGGAAGGTCATTAAATGATGCACCCCCTTTTGCCCAGTCAAATGATTGACGTCTACTAATATTCTATTTTATAAGATTAATGATCAATTATTTCATACAAAATCCAATATTAACCTTAACACTTTTACTAATCCTAAAATTAGGTGATTTGAATAAAATAAATATTTATTTTAGATTTAAAAGAATAAAGTTATATTTTTCATAAAATAATAATTTTACAATGAAAAAAGGGTTTTTAAATCTACATGGTCATAAACTTAATCTAAAATAAAAAATATTTATAAAAACATCTAAAACATCCAATTTTGCATAGAAAATGCACATAATTTATCGAAAAACAATGCAAATAATTAGCATATGCTATGAAGAACAAATAAACTTACCCGGATTTCATTACTAGCATCTAACATACATTACATAAAATAAATATGAATCCTAAACATGCATTTATGCACAAAAAGCAACTAACAAGTAAAAAAGAAAAGGGCGTTGATTGAGGCCTCGAATTCGAGGCTCGAAATTGCCTCGAATTCAAATTTTTTTTTTTTTTTCTTTTTTTCTTGGGCTAATACATTGCAAAAAAAAATAATAAAAATAATAATAATAATAACAAGCAAAGCATCAACCCAGCAAAAAAAAAAAAAAAAAAAAAAGCAAATTCGAGCCAAATTTGAGCCAAAAAATTTGAGGCCTCAATCATTTTTGAAAAGAAAAATATGCTGGAACCATATGATAATCAAACCAGGCTATATGCATGAATATTACATGATTAAACTAACCTAAACATGTTGTTTAAATAAATTGAGCAAAACATGTGAAAATAAAGTGAAAAACAAGCCAAACTGGCAACCTATGTAATGCCCCAAAATTTATCATCCATTTTATAATTAAATCCAATAAAGTACAAAGGCTTTTACCCAAAATAATCTCTTTGTCATTGTATTAATCCAAGTGAAATATACATCATTGATTATTAACATACAATCATAAATAATAACAGTTCAGAGGGTAAGGAAATACAAAAGTGAAGTACCCTAATGGCATACACATTTTCAAGGATAGTCCTTGATTACACAAAAATAGACGTTTAGTCCCAAACCACAAAACAGCTTCAAAGCTTCAACAAGTAACATCCAGTGAGCCTTCGTGCTCCAGGCAAAACACATCCATCGCCAAGTCACTTTGGCAAAATCACACCATTATTTCTTGAAATGTTATTAGTTTGGGGTGAGCTATTGCCCAGTAGGAAATATTATTAATAAGATATATAAATAATCGAGATGCATATGATCATACCATGCACTTGTTACAAATATATGTTTTATCTTTTAAAACTAAAAATGCTCAATGCATGATTTCCATTCAAAGTCTCGTTTGCAACCATGGGAAGGTAAATACGCTATGATGTCCCAAGTAAAAGACACAAAACCATACTTACATATATAAATTTACATAAAGAAAATATCCCATATTTGCCAACTATTAATACTGTGACGACCCCGACCTCCGTACTATTATATTATATTGTTTCAATAAGCTTAATTGCATGATTGTGTGTTTAATTGTGTGATTACATGCTCAATTTTGTAGTTATCTATTATTACATGGAATATCTGTTCACTTAACGACTTAGAATCAAAAATTGAATGCCCGAACGGCTTCAGAAGCCAAAATTGTTTAGCCCGATAGGCTAATTAGAATATTTAGAATTTTATGGCAACTTTCGTTAAAATTTGATTCGGACCAAAATAATTAGAATAAAATAATTAATATTAATCAAAATTGAGTAGGATTAATTAATCATAAGCAAGCTTAATTAGGCTAAGCTAATTACACCCTATATAAGCCTAATTCATCTCTTAAACTCACAATATACAACTTTGAGCTGAGATTTTGAGAAAGAAGGAAGGAGAACTCAATATTTAGAGAGAGAACAAGGAGTATTGTAGAGAATTGTGGAAGATTTGAAGATTGGAGCCATAATACACTTGAATTCACACATTAGGTATGAAATTCATCCTAAATTCTTGGAATTGAGTCATGTAGAAACTAAGTTCATGGAATTATAGGATCATTTGCTTGAATTTGAGTAGGTTGAGCATGAATTACCATGAATATGATGAATTTGAGTAGAATTATGCACATGCATGCTTGATCTTTCATTTTGAGTTAAGATTTCTTGAAATTCATACATGCATGAAGCTTAGGAGGCATGAACTTGAAGATCATCCTTGGAATCATGCATTTCACATCACTTTGTAGTGTTTTGAAAGAAGATGACTCAATCCATAACATGCATGGTTTTAACTTGATAGTATAAGCTTGAATTTGGACAATTGGAGCATGATTTTGAAAATGGTTTCAAATTGAAAGTGTTTTCATGTTATACAATGTTTTTCCAAGTTTTGGTACAAAAAACACAAGTTTTGGACCTTTGAATATCAAGTTTGAACTTCAAATACAATTCTGGAAATTCCAAAATTCGACCAGTTCGCTTGAGCGAAGAAATCTTCGCTCGAGCATAAATTTCATGGTCCCAGCATTTTGGCAGACATTTGCATGGTGGCTTGAGCGACAAAGTGCATGCTCGAGCGAACCCATTTTTATTCAGTCTTTGGCTCGAGCGACCATTGAGCGACCGTCGAGCGTAAAATTCAAGCAACCAGTACTTTTACAGAGTTTACAGACCGCTCGAGCGACCGAAGTTGTGCGCAAGTAACCATCTCTTATTTTTGAACCCCCACTCGGGCGAAGGAAGTTGCGCTCGAGCGAGAACCCTATTTTCAGCAAATTTTGACTAACTCTTTTAATTGCATACTTGCATTCTCATGTCATTTCTAGCATCCATAAGCAGCAATTGGACTCATATAATCATAGAATGAGTTACAGACACATGAGAGGAATTGAATTAAAATGAAATGGTGCTTCAATTGGCTTTTGTTATGTGTTTTGTTTAGGTGGACGTCCGAGGCTTAGTGGCAACACAAACCACTATGAGTAGTAACTTTATAAAGATATGTTCATGTAATATTTATTTTTGAAATTGTTATTACTCCAGAAATCAGTATACAATTGATTGACTGGTTTATTAAAATGTTACTTTCTATTGATAAATGAAGTTCGCTTTTAAAACTGTATTGTGGCATCCATTGATTATAGGCCCTTGCCTACGGGTAACAATACCATGGCTATTAGATTAATTGAAACACAGAGATCTTTGTTTGACCCTTCATGGTCCATTGGTTTGACCCTTTGTGATCCATTGGATTGACCCTTCGTGGTCCATTGGTTTGACCATTCGTGGTCCATTGGTTTGACCTTTATGATGCATTGTTGTTGGAATATTATCGCTTCATGAATGTGCCACTTAATTTGATATTGAAAGATATCGATGATGAAACTTATTGATTAATGAGAATTGATTATTGAGAACTGGTTTGGCAATGTTATCGAACTTCATTCATATAACCTCTTTATTTTGTTATTGCTCACTAGGCCCTAGCTCACTATTTATTTATATATATATATATATATAGGTGGGCAAGCTGAACATCAGAGTTAAGACAGCGTCGAGTCTACTCGAGTTAGCCTTTTGAGGAGTTTCCAAGTGAAGTAACTAGGCTTAGGTGGAGTCAAGTGAAGTAACTAGGCTTAGGTGGAGTCGTGCTAGTTGAACCCTTTTTTTTTTTTTTTCCCCTTGTTACATGGTTCTGTACTTGTGTATATTTTGGAGCTTTGTATAACTATAAGATGTGGTTGTTTGGAACTATTATGGTGTATGTACATAAAGAATGAATTTTTGCTTATGATATGAAGTTCTTTTCATATGCACGGCTCAATGGATAATTTTTATGTTATATTATACTTCCGCTAAGCCTCGTACTTTATATTAAATGGATTATTGGTATGGAGGCCATAGGTAATTTATAATTACTGGCCGGTCATGACGCTAAACCCATAAGGGCTGGTTTTGGTCATGACAGAGTGGTATCAGAGCACGAGTTATATCTCTCTCACTTGTCCATTAAGCTATAGAGAATCTAGAGGAGACTTCAGGATTGCATTCATGTGTATTTAAATGTTTTTATGTGCTTTCAAATGTTAGAGTGAGATAATTTGTACGATTTACATATTTGAATTTGTACATGTATATATATTGAGTTTGTTATAATACAAAGTTTCATATAGAAAATGGTGAGAAAAAGAAGTGATGAGCTAGAGGAGGCAATCTCATCAAGATTGGACAGAATGGAACGAATGATGCAACACATGGCTGAAGTCATAAGACAACAACAACAATGACAACAACAACAACAAACATCACCCCCACCTCCAATGTCTATACCACATCCAGCTCCAGCGTGTCAGACAGGGGACTGCATTGTTGCTTTAACTAGAGAATTTAAAAAGATGAAGCCATCGTTGTTTCATAGAGGGATTGAACCATTGAAGGCGAAAGCTTGAGTCTTAGTGATTGAGAAATTGTTCGAAGTGTTCCCTTGTACCAAAGCTTAGAAAGTACAATTAACAGCATTTACACTAGAAGATGATGCAAGGCATTGGTGGATGTTGGTTCGAGATAAGAATAAGCATATTACTTGGGCTCGCTTTCTAGAGATCCTTTACAAAAAATACTTCCCGCAATGTGTACGGGACAGAAAAGTATCTGAATTCATGAAACTCAAGCAAGGAAACAAATCAGTTGCTAAATATGAGGCTCAGCTTATAGAGTTAGCCTGATTTGCACCCTACATGGTAGATACAGACTACAAGAAAGCTAGACAATTTGAGGGAGGTTTGCGCGACCCAATCCTAGACAGAGTCAATGTACTCAAACTACCAACATATATGGATGTGCTTGATAGGGCACTAATAGCGGAGGGTAATGTAGCTAACCGTAAACAGAAATTCGAATAGAAGGGCAGAAGGCAAAATTTTAATAAAGGGGCAACGTCAATAAACAAGAAGTTGAAATCTGGGAGTTTTAGTAATACTGGTTCAAGCCAAAGTGGTAATTCAGCACCAACTTGTGCTACTTGTGGAAAGAAACATTGGGGTGTTTGCCACTACACATCAAGGGCTTGTTATCACTGTGGGAAGATGGGACACATAGCAATGGATTGTACACAACCACGTCGAAGTGGAAATCATGGTACTGCAAATTCAACTAGATCTACTCCAATAACAGGAACAAACGCAACGCCTATTGCAGCAAGGAATGAACAGAGGCAAGGAAGGGTTTTTGCACTGATTCTAGGAGATACTCAAAATATTGAGGTTGTGGTTTCGGGTACTCTTCCTATTTGCAATCAAGATGTATATGTGTTAATTGATTCGGGTTCGACGCATTCTTTTGTCTCTTCTGTGTTTAAACATAGATTAAATAGACCCATGGAATCATTGCCCTATATATTGTGTGTGTCCACCCCATCTGGGAAACTTGCTTTATGTTTATCTATTTATCGTGCTTGTGAAATATGTGTTGATAATGTGATATTGTTTGTGGATCTACTGCCTTTTGATATTAGACACTTTGATGTAATTTTGGGAATGGACTAGTTGTCTAAATATTGTGTAACTATTGATTGTGTAACGAAACGAGTTTTATTTAGACCTTCAGGACATGATGAAATTGTACTTGTGGGTAATGGAGTAGTACTTCCACGTTATTTGATTTCTACAATGAAAGCTTGTAAGTTACTTAAGAAGGGATGTCAAGGGTACTTGTGTTGTGTGCTGACTGAACAAACCATGGATGTCACCCTAGATAGTATACTAGTAGTGAGAGACTTTTCTGATGTGATTCCGGATGACTTACCTGGACAACTGGTAGATAGAGAAATTGAGTTTACAATTGATGTGATACCGGGTATACAGCCAATTTCTAAAACTCCCTATCATATGTTTACTACTGAAATGAAAGAAGTGAAAGTTTAGTTGCAGGAATTGCTTGAAAAAGGGTTTGTTAGACCAAGCACATCACCGTGGGGGGCACTGGTACTTTTTGTAAAGAAGAAAGATTGCACTCTTCGACTATGCATTGATTACCGAGAGCTTGACAAGGTAACAGTGAAAAATAAATATCCTTTGCCATGTATTGATGACCTGTTTGATCAGTTGCAGGGGGCACATATATTTTTAAAAATTGACTTGAGATCGGGGTATCATCAACTGAAGGTTAAGGCTGAAGACGTTGAAAAGACTACCTTCCGAACCAGGTATGGACATTACAAGTTTTTGGTCATGCCTTTCGGAGGTACAAATGCGCCTGCAACATTCATGGATTTGATAAATAGAATTTTTAAACCCTTCTTGGATGAATTTATTGTCGTGTTTTTTGATGATATTCTCATATATTCGAAAAATAGAGATGATCATGAACAACACTTGAGAATGACTCTCTAAACACTTAGAGAAAAACAGTTGTATGGGAAATTCAAAAAGTGTGAATTTTGGCTTGATGAAATTGTGTTTTTGGGACACATCATTAATAAGGATGGTATATCTGTTGATCCTCATAAAATAGAAGCAATTATCAATTGGCCTACCTTGACTAATGTGTCAGAAGTTCGTAATTTTATGGGATTGGTAGGTTATTATCGAAGATTTGTTAGAGACTTCTCGAAAATTGCTATGCTATTGACTCAGTTGACTTAAAAAAGGGAACCATTTGAGTGGACGGATCAGAGAGAAACAGCCTTTCAAGAGTTGAAGACAAGACTAACCACAGCTCCAATCCTTACCATTCCCTCAGGTATCGAAGGTTTTATAATCTTTAGTGATGCATCTTATAAGGGTTTAGGTTGTGTCTTAATGTAGAATGGCAAGGTGATTGCATATGCCTCTCGACAATTGAGACCACATGAGAAGAACTACCCTACACACGACCTAGAGCTTGCTACAGTTGTGTTTGCATTAAAGATATGGCATCATTATTTGTATGGGGCCAAATGTGAAGTGTACACAGATCATAAGAGCTTGAAATACTTTTTCACACAGAAGGAGTTGAACATGCGTCAAAGGCGATGGCTTGAATTAATCAAAGATTATGATTTACAAATCCGCTATCATCCGGGCAAAGCCAATACTGTGGCAGATGCACTTAGTAGAAAGAATGTGGGGAATCTTGCCTGTTTACTCACAAATCAAAGAGAGTTGCTACTAGAGTTTGAAAAACTCTAACTGAAGTGGTGCCTTTTGAACAAGATAGCTTGATAGCTGCAATGTCTGCACAGCTTGCCATTATTGAAGAAATCAAACAAAAGCAAATGAATGATGAGTTTTTGAAGAAGATTTGTGATGAGCTTGACACCAAGCCTAAACTGGGGTTTACGATTGAAGATTTTGTGTTGAAATTTCAAGGGAGATCGTGTATTCCAAATGATGCAGATTTGAAAAGGAAAATTTTAGAGGAAGCTCACAAGTCAGTGTTTGCTATGCATCCAGGAAATGCCAAAATGTACCAAGACTTGAAGTTAGTGTATTGGTGGCCCAACATGAAGAGAGAGATTGCCAACTTCAATTCTAAATGCTTACAATGGCAACAAGTGAAAACGAAGCATCAGAAATCGGCAGACTTGCTCTAGTCTCTCCCTATTCTGGAATGGAAATGAGAACATATCACCATGGATTTCGTTGTTGGCCTACCTCGAACACCTAGAGGTATTTTGACGCCCCAAAAATCAGGAACATCAGAGAATATCATAACAAATAAATACAGGGTTTATCTAAGATTACAAAATAGGAAACGTCACTAATGAGTCCTTTGATTAATAACCAAGTAAGATCCCAAGAAAGATTGTAGGAGTCAAACTAGCCTCCCTTCAAAGTCCAATCTCCTTAGATAGCAAAGCGACCTTTTTGATAGATCTTATCAAGGTATTAACATAAGGTCTACATGAGTTGACGAAAAATAAGGAATAGGTAATATAAAAGATATGTATAGATATATAATAATTACAAAATCAAGTCTTAAATACAACATGAGATCTATCACTTACAATCTCAAAACACGTTTATAAACTAGTTTCTAGTCCTCCTAGGGTAGTCATACGTCCTCAAATGCTTTAGCTTTGCCTTCGACCGGTCTAATAGTCTTCAATACCTAGCATGAAATGCCAAGCTTTGAATGCCCAGTAAACGCACACATACCCCATCCCTTTTTCCCAATCCAATACACCATCAAATTTATAGTAAGCAAGTAATGAATCATGATATTCAAGTCAATAACAAGGATTACAAGGTTATATGTTAGTATTCTAGAAATCCCCCAAAGAGATTTCATTCTCTCAACCACGAGAATTGGACACCAAACTATTCAAAACTCCCCATTTTCCTGCTTTGTTATAGAACTTACCTCGGATGCCTACCAACGGTTATATACCGCATAGCGCCAACTGCAGGGCCTCAAAAGGGACGGCAAAAAGATAAAGGTTTTATCACCCTGAATCCAACCTTATCCTTCCAAAAAAAAAGTTTTATCATCCTAAATGTCCCATCTGGGCCCAACCTTATCTCACGAAATCAAATCATCGCAAGAGTTCGAATACGTCCGTCTCATTCTAGGGTTTACGCGATAATTGCTTGTGCAAGACTTAACTTTCAATTAGGGAGCACATCCCATCAATCCATACTTAACACATTATCATCTCTTCATTATTTAAGTGATTGAAAACCCAATACCAACCCAATTAAGTTTCTCGTTGAGTTAAACGTTTTAAATTAAAGTTAGAACAACTTAACAAGGTAGTAATATCCACATAAGCATGAGCACCATCAAATGAAGAAGATAAGGAACATAACCATAATAAATGAAATATCATAGCAGGACATAATCATATATTAATAAGCACATTCATGAAGACAAGAGCACAAAACACCAATGTGAAATAGAATTTCCAGATTCAGTATCATTTAAAGATTAAAATTAAAAAGACCATTTCAAATTTTTCCTGAACCTGAGCTCCTATTATTTGTAGATAATTTTATCTAGTTTTCAAAACATATTTTAGAAGTTTTATAGCCTTCCTAGATTTTTAGTTATTTAAGAAATACTCCAGGGCTGTCAGATTCGTAGACTGTTACGAAAATCGGGTTTTCTCACAAATCGCTCACTCTTTTTCAATGAAACCAAATTTTCACCGAAAGCTAACTCCTTAAGGAAGATTTTGATGTAAAACCTAGGTCCAGAAGATTTTTATACATTTTTCTAGAAGTTTCGAAAGTTGGCTGTAAAACAGATTTTTCATACACAGTACTCAAAATAAGAAGATTTGTAAGAAAGGAGGCCAACTAAGGGAAATTTTCCACTTCTTTTGTGATGAAAACATGATAAATAGTATATATGAAACTCAAAAATTTATATTGAAGGTGTGCCTTTGGAAATTTTGAGAGATTGGTATGGAAAAAGATAGTTTTGTACCGATTAAGGAAAAATACAAGAAGGGTAGAACAAGGTTCAACTCATTTCATTTTTTTAACACAAAAACACCATTAGAACACATCTGAAAATACCATTTTAAACTTCTAATAACATGTATTTGAAAAAGAAAAATGAAAGAGAGAGTTGTGTTGTGGCTTACTTGAGGCTTGATTGAATTGCTAGCAAACTTTCTTTCTCTCCTATCCTCCACCAAGCTCACCCTCTTCTCTTCTCTCTCTCTTAGCTGAATGAAGTGTTTATGTGTGTGTTCTTGTATATAAAATGCTAAGGAGGGGTTGTTTTTATAGGAAAATTGGTGCAGAAGGTCCAAAATGCCCATTGGTTGGAATGTAATGGAATTGAGATGTATTTGGTTGGAATGTAATGGAATGAGGGATCATTAGGGAGCCTAATCATGTATTAAGGCATGATCTAGTTAGGATTAGGCTTAAGTAGAATCAAGATAGTTAGAAGTACAAGGCAACTTTCCTTGATTTGGGGGTACCAATGATATTTTTTCCATGATTTAAGGAATGTCTCTAGAGTACCTATGATTGTAGCCTAGAGAGGGTGATGGCTGGCCATGTGCTAGATTTGGGGAGATTTTTGTTGATTTTATATATATATATATATATGGAGATGTTTGTGTACAAAATTATTTATTTAAGAAAGGTACAAGTATATATATGTATATGTGTGTAATGGTACTAGTTTGGGTCAAAATGTGATTCAAGAAAAAAGTGAGGGCTTTGGGTTTAATTTATGAATTGGAACATTTATTTTAGTGTATAATTAAATTAAATTGGGGTTTGAGAGCCTAATTCGGTTTGGATTTCTTGTTTCGAATAAAAACGCGATCAACCGATGAACGTGATAAAGACTGAAAAAGCCTAGAGTTTTCAAGTGGTAATTTCATATTTAGAGAGTCAATTAATCAATATTAGGGTATTAGAAATGATTTCTAAGTTACCGAAATTGATTAGGGTTTGCGGGTTTTGTTAGCATATGTATTTTGATCCTAGGGTTGCAATTAATTAAGAAACTGAGGGACTTCAAGGAAATAATTTAAAAGTAAGGGACTTTTAAGAAAGTAAAATTTTTAGAGGCCTCACAGGTATGGACTTTATTTGGGTTATAGTTGATAGACTGCCTAAGTCTGCTCATTTTCTTGCTGTAAAGACTTCTTTTGCTGCACATAAACTAGCTACTATCTACATTGATGAGATTATTCGACTGCATGGGATTCCAGTGTCTATTGGATCAGATAGAGATTCTAAATTTGTTTCTAGATTTTGGCATAGTCTACAGGATGCAATGGGAACAAAATTAAGATTTAGTACAACATTTCATCCATAAACTGATGGGCAAACCGAGAGGGCTATTCAGACCTTAGAAGACATGCTTTGTATGTGCGTTCTGGACTTTTAGGGTAGCTGGGAATCTTATTTGCCATTGGCCGAGTTTGCTTATAAAAACAGTTTTCACGCTAGCATCGATATGGCACCATATGAGGCACTATACGGCAGAAAATGTAGATCGCCAATTTGTTGGATAGAGGTTGGTGATAGGGCTATTTATGGAACCAAACTTGTGCAAGAAACAACTGAGAAGATCAAAACCATTCAGCAAAGGCTCAAAACTGCGTAGAGCCGACAGAAAAGTTATGCGGATCAACGAAGAAGAGACTTAGAGTATGAAGCGAGGGATCATGTATTTATTAAAGCAACACCGGTGAAAGGGCACACAAGATTTGGCAAAAACAGGAAATTGACTCCTCGCTACATTGGGCTGTTTCAGATTCTTGAGAGGCTGGGTCCTGTTGCTTACTGTATTGCTTTGCCACCTGGAATGGAACAAATGCATAATATTTTCCATGTATCCATGCTTCGTGGGTATCTTAGAGATCCATTCCATGTGATTGATCACCATCGGATTGCGTTAGACGAGAATATGATTTATGAAGAATGGCCTGTCCAAATCATTGATCGGCAAGTGAAGCAATTGAGAAACAAAACTATCCCTATGGTGAAAGTCGAGCAGAAAGAACATTATAGGACATAGGCCGCTTGGGAAAAAGAGGATGAGATGCAGCAACGATATCCGCATTTGTTTCAGTTTGAAGGTAACTTAAGTTTAGAGGACCAAACTTTCTAAGGGGGAGAGATTGTGACGACCTAGACCTACGTACTATTATATTATATTGTTTCAATAAGCTTAATTGCATGATTGTGTGTTTAATTGTGTGATTACATGCTCAATTTTGTAGTTATCTATTATTACATGGAATATCTGTTCACTTAACGACTTAGAATCAAAAATTGAATGCCTGAACGGCTTCAGAAGCCAAAATTGTTTAGCCCGATAGGCTAATTAGAATATTTAGAATTTTATGGCAACTTTCGTTAAAATTTGATTCGGACCAAAATAATTAGAATAAAATAATTAATATTAATCAAAATTGAGTAGGATTAATTAATCATAAGCAAGCTTAATTAGGCTAAGCTAATTACACCCTATATAAGCCTAATTCATCTCTTAAACTCACAATATATACAACTTTGAGCTGAGATTTTGAGAGAGAAGGAAGGAGAACTCAATATTTAGAGAGAGAGAACAAGGAGTATTGTAGAGAATTATGGAAGATTTGAAGATTGGAGCCATAATACACTTGAATTCACACATTAGGTATGAAATTCATCCTAAATTCTTGGAATTAAGTCATGTAGAAACTAAGTTCATGGAATTATAGGATCATTTGCTTGAATTTGAGTAGGTTGAGCATGAATTACCATGAATATGATGAATTTGAGTAGAATTATGCACATGCATACTTGATCTTTCATTTTGAGTTAAGATTTTTTGAAATTCATACATACATGAAGCTTAGGAGGCATGAACTTGAAGATCGTCCTTGGATTCATGCATTTCATATCACTTTGTAGTGTTTTGAAAGAAGATGACTCAATTAATAACATGCATGGTTTTAACTTGATAGTATAAGCTTGAATTTGGACAATTGGAGCATGATTTTGAAAATGGTTTCAAATTGGAAGTGTTTTCATGTTATACAATGTTTTTCCAAGTTTTGGACCTTTGAATATCAAGTTTGAACTTCAAATACAATTCTGGAAATTCCAGAATTCGACCAGTTCGCTTGAGCGAGGAAACCTTTGCTCGAGCATAAATTTCATGGTCCCAGCATTTTTGCAGACATTTACATGGTGGCTCGAGTGACAAAGTGCATGCTCGAGTGAGCCCACTTTTATTCAGTCTTTGGCTCGAGCGACTGTCGAGCGTAAAATTCAAGTAACCAGCACTTTTGCAGAGTTTACAGACCGCTTGAGCAACCGAAGTTGAGTGCGAGCAACCACCCTTATTTTTGAACTCCCGCTTGAGCGAAGAAAGTTACGCTCGAGTGAGGACCTTGTTTTCAGCAAATTTTGACTAACTTTTTTAAGTGCATACTTTCATTCTCATGTCATTTCTAACATCCTTAAGTAGCAATTGGACTCATATAATCATAGAATGAGTTAGATACATATGAGAGGAATTGAATTAAAATGAAATGGTGCTTCAAGTAGCTTTTGTTATGTGTTTTGTTTAGGTAGACGTCCGAGGCTTAGTGGCAACACAAACCACTGTGAGTAGTAACTTTACAAAGATATGTTCATGTAATATTTATTTTTGAAATTGTTATTGCTCCCGAAATCGGTATGCAATTGATTGATTGGTTTTTTAAAATGTTACTTTCTATCGATGAATGAAGTTCGCTTTTGAAACTGTATTGTGGCATCCATTGATTATACACCTTTGCTTAGGGGTAACAATACCATGGCTATTGGATTAATTGAAACACAGAGATCTTTTGTTTGACCCTTCGTGGTCCATTGGATTGACCCTTTGCGGTCTATTGGTTTGACACTTCGTGGTCCATTGGATTGACTATTCGTGGTCCATTGGCTTGACCTTTATGGTCCATTGTTATTGGAATATTATCGCTTCATGGATGTGCCACTTAATTTGATATTGAAAGATATCGATGATGAAACTTAATGATTAATGAGAATTGATTATTGAGAACTAATTTGGCAATGTTATCGAACTTCATTCATATAACTTCTTTATTCTGTTATTGCTCACTAGGCCCTGGCTCACTAGTTATTTATATATATGTAGGTGGGCAAGCTGAACATCAGAGTTAAGAGAGCCTCGAGTTTACCCGAGTCAGCCTTTTGAGGAGCTTCCAAGTGAAGTAACTAGGCTCAAGTGGAGCTATGCTAGTTGAACCCCTTTTTTTTGCTTGTTACATGGTTCTATATTTGTGTATATCTTGGGGGTTTTGTATAACTATAAGATGTGGATGTTTGGAACTATTGTGGTGTATGCACATAAAGAATGAATTTTTGCTTATGATACGAAGTTCTTTTCATATACACACAGCTCAATGGATAATTTTTATGTCATATTATACTTCCGCTAAGCCCCGTACTTTATATTAAATGGATTATTGGTATGGATACTGTAGGTAATCTATGATTACTAGCCGGTCATGATGCTAAACCTATAAGGGCTGGTTTGGGTCGTGAGAAATACGATAAGGAATGGGCATCTAAAATTATTTGTTTTTCCATTTTTATCGACTACAATATAGCAAGCCCAGTGGACACCCAAAAAATATTTTTCTGCATTTGTCCGGCGATAAATTCAAGACAGGGCAATTGGCCACCTTAACTCCCTGCACGGGTACCAACACAATACACAACCATTTTCCAAAATCCGACTTAACTACCTAGACTCATATTTTATTTACCCCTTTTCAACATTTTTCAAACATCCACAAGATTGTAAGGTCACAAGATAAAATCATAATGCACATGATGCATGAGTTTTCAAATCGAAATTCCCTAAAGTTTGTCCAATTCATAACCACATTTAATAATATCAACAACTAAGGAATTTTTCCAATCTCATAATTTTCATAATCTCAACATCTATGAAACTCAATATATATCCAAGAAAAATCAAAAAGCTCGTATCTTAACACCATTGTCAAAATTATTCACCAAATTTCAAGATTTAAGAGTCCATTTGTCCAAACCCATTATTAAATCAAAATTTGGGGCTTTCCCTTCCTTTTCACTTAAAAAGTCAATTTATATCACCAATAACAATAATCAACTATAATATACAATGATTTGTCCAAAACATGGGGTATAACCCCTTTTCATTCATCAAACCCACTTTAATTCAATAAAATCAACTCATATATAATTATATCTAGGAAAATACCACACATGTATCCCAAAACATAGATAGACTAAGTTAAAAGTACTCCTACCTCAAGAATGAAGACCAAAAGATGCAAACCCAAAGAGAAACTTCGAAGAAATCACAATCCAATCAGTCAAAATGTTGATCTTCATTTGTTCTTCACCTTTTAATGCAAGATATATGGTGGATTCTTGGTGAAAAATAGATGAAATCAAGGTTTAGAGGTCTAGGGTTTCGGGTATGGAGGAGAGGGAGAGAAGATAGGAAGAAAGGATGAAAAGTTTGGACCAAAACGTGACTTTAAAGTGGCTGATCTCGAACAAACCGCTCAAGTGGTCAAAGCTTGGCTCGAGTGGCGAAAGAAATCTCCCAGAATCTCTGTAACTCGAACAGACCGCTTGAGTGAGCGGTCAAAAGTTCACTCGAGCGGACTTGCTTCCAACATAGATACTCAAATTTCAAACGGGCATAACTCCATCGTCTAGACTCCGTTTTGGGTCGTTCTTGTATCTAAATCAAAGCCCCGGAAACAAACTTTCCAATGGTTCTAGCCTCACATTCAAATTTAAAGTATGGAAAGAGAAAAAGGTAAAAGAGTGAAAACTGCTCATAGGACAATTATCTGAATCAATATTTTTAGTTCAATCATACTTTACCATTATGATACTGTAGACACCCCATTTTGACCGGCCCTAAGACTTGGGCATTTTATTTTGACCACCATCACCAGAAAAATCAAATTAAAATTTTTAATCCCGAAACTCACCCATTTTGGTCAAATTAAAATATTTTTGTGTGTTTGTACAAATTTTTAGGTGTGTTTATATAAATTGGCATGTGATATTTGATTAAAAATAATAATAATAATAATAATAATAATAATAAAAACAAAAAAAGAAAAAAATAGAAAATAAAAAAAGGAAAAAGAAAAAGAAAGGTAATGGGCGGTGGTGCACAATATTTTAATAAGATCATGTGATGGTTTGGTGGAGAAAATTAAGAAATCAAACATATATGGCTAGTGGGTGGAGTGGGTGATATAATTCGGTGGAGTGGGTGATATAAAAAAAAGAAAAGAAAAGAAAGGAGCAGGTGAAGAAGATAGAAAAAAGGGGGAGCAGGTGAGAGTGGACAGCCAAAAGAAAAAAAAGAAAAGAGGGTGGTCTGTTCAATTCAGTGGAAAATTATTTGAGTGGGGTGGTTTAGAAAAATAAAATAAAAAAAGAATGAGTGAGTGAGTGAGGGGTGGAGTTTTGATAAATAAAAAATGTGTAAAGAAGTGTGAGGAGGGAAATGCTTTCTGGGAGAGAATAACCGCAATGATGGACGGTCTCTCTCTCTCTCTGGGTCTTTGATCTCTCTCTTGGTGTTGAATTCAGGGAGGGGAGAACACACGAAAAAAAAGGAGGAAGTTATGATATGAGGGGTGGGTGTCTAGAGAGAGAAAAGGTGGTGAGGAGGTGTGGCTCATGGGGGATGAACACAAGCAGCTCGGCTCTCTCTCTCTGATCTCTCTCTCCTCACGGATGGTAACAAAACTCCCTTACGAATGGTAACAAAATAATTTCAGGGAGAGCTTTGGCTGTTGGGTTCGGTGGGGAGCATGAGAGGGTGAGGGAGTGAGGGTTTGAGGTGAGGGACTGGCACACACAACACACACATAGCCCATACACCATTGACAGCACACAACTGGCACACCCACAAACCTAGCACACACTCACACACACCCAGCACACGGCGCACTCACAGCAGCACCCACGGCAGACCACATACACCCACTCAAACTCTCTCGAGATACACATGATGGGGAGAGAAAGGTGAGAGAGGAGGAGAGACATGGATAACACACAACACACACCCATGGAGATCACACGGCACATAGGATAGACACACTCCACACGGCTGAAACACAACCCAGCACACACACACCATGGACAGACCACCCACTCATACACACATGCATCCATACACAGATACACACCACTGATACACGGCAGCAACACACACACACCTCTCTCTCACTCACATGCACATGGGAGCCCATACACACAGACACATATCAAGACAGATCTACGGATCACCCACATGCACGGGGAGAAGACATAGAGACAGACCATACACAATCCCTCTCTCTCTCTCTCATGGAGGTTTCTTGGGGCTCTATCTCTCTGAATATACACGGTTAAGAGAGGGAGGAACAGACCACGACAGTTGGCTCTCTCTCTTGATAATGCTCGGCAGTGAAAAAAAAGAAAAGAGGAGAGTCTGATCATTTTCTTTGGATTCTATGATAAAGAGTGAAGTAGAAGTTACTGCTAGTTGCTGACATTTGAAAGGTTGTTATTAATGGAGTTGAAACTGTTTGATTCAAAGGCCGTATCTGAGAGCTTGTTTTCGAGCCCCTTTTTTTTTAATCCAACACTGGAAAACAAAGGAGAAGAAAGGAGTTTGGCTAAAACTTCCACTGGAGAGATCAGAGCTTGTTCCTGTAGCAATAAAGGAAGGATTTGAGTACCACCATGTAGAAAGAGGATATGTCATGTTGACATATTGGATTCCCGAAGGACCTTGCATGCTTCCTGCTAGTGCTTCACACCAAGTGGGAGTTGGGGGATTTGTGATCAATGACAAATATGAGGTTCTTGTAGTGCAAGAGAAACATTATGCTCCAGCACTTGCCGGTCTATGGAAAATTCCAACTGGTTTCATACTCGAGTCAGAGGAGATATTTACAGGAGCTATAAGAGAAGTCAAGGAGGAAACTGGTATTGATACTGAATTTGTGGAAGTCATAGCTTTCAGGCATGCTCACAATGTTGCCTTCGAAAAATCAGATTTGTTCTTCATCTGCATGTTGAGACCCCTATCAACTCAGATCATTGTCGATGATCTTGAAATTCAATCTGCCAAGATGCGTTTACATGGGCTGGATTGGATTGAAGACACATGGATGTTTGTTAGTTGCTGAATGGCTCGGGGTTTAAAACTTTTATTTTTATTTTGAGTGTTTGTGAGGTTTTATTTTATTTTATTTTTCTCTCCTCTCTCCCTCATTCGGATCTGTAATAATTCAAGTATTGTAATAATTCCCCCACCCCGCTTCTTTTTATCCCATTCTTTTATCGCTTTCCCTAACTGTGTGTATGTATATATCTGACATGCCATGCATATCCATGCTTTACATTTATGTCTCATGTATTAAGATTCGGCTACATTTACATGTGTGGATTTAATCAATTCTTCTGTGATTCTGTGTGCTATCGTATGTTTTGAGATGATTCACATGCCGTATTCTAGAAGCCGAATCTTTAGTGCATCTCATGAGTGAATTGCATTAGGATTCTGTATATAAGATCATGCATATTTTACTAACTTTGTTTTGTAGCTGTTCGAGGGACGTCGGTAAATCTGTGAGTTTTTATGCTTTAGCATCCCATTTGTGTGTGATTTTCTTATTATGTTTAGCATCCTACCATGAGGCTAATTGATTAAATGATAAACTGTTTGAATGCTTGTGGATGAAGGCTTGTTGTTTGAATTTGAATAATTCAATAAATGTACGTTTTAAGCCCACTTTGCAGTGGCAAATTCACAAACTTTAAGTCCACTTTGTCAAGTGGCAAATTCAAACCCTTTTCGACAAACATACATGAAATTGAATTGTTCCAATTTGAGCAAACTAGTCTATACTTGTATGCTTCACATAGTAAATTTTAGGATTTACTAAAATAATCAGAACATGAACATATAAAGAAAATAAAAGTCATATCATGGTTTAGTAGAGGCCGATCTTTTGATCGGGTGAGCGGGGGTGCTCATTATTGACCTTCCCCTCTCATACCTAAGGTTCCGAGCCAAGCATCCTTGGTTACGACGAACAGTGGCCTTGGCACCGAGTCATGGGTTTCCTAATTTCCCAAAATATTAGGTGGCGACTCTGAGATCTGATGACGCAGTCCATTTTTGACAAAATTGCAATAAAATGGATTTTTAATAAAAGTTGCCAAATCTGGACTCTCATCTACATTTCACATTGCACTCGTGAGACTGAGATCAAAGAGATCTCGGGGGTCCGAACTGTTTAACGCGCGCGGGTACCCCCCCGGGCATGTTACAGATACCACCCTAATCAATACTCTAGAATGAATCAAAGAAGCTCCAAGTATAATACTAAAAGTGTCAAGAGCAATCCTACTAGTCTAAGGAATACGAAGTGTTACAACCTACATGATGATATGATGAACTAACACCTTAACATGACTAAATACTAAAAAATATGGATTAAAGACTACTGAAATATGAAGAAAAAGAGAGTTTACCCGCTAGTTTGCAATAAACCGTAGAAAACGCAAAAAAAATGCAAGTTTTCTTACTTGCAAGCTTTCCTACTTGCAAGCTTTCCTCACACTTAGGTTCTGATTATGTTCAAGTTTTTCAAGCCTTAGATGATTTTTAAGTTGTTAAAGTTGCTATGGGGTGTGTTATTTTTGGAGCTCACGGTTTGGGGGAGAGAAGGCAACTGTTTTTCACTCAAAACTCAATAAAATTGCTTAAAGCTTGGACCCTTTCAAAGAAGGGGGAAGGAGTTGTATTTATAAGCTTAAAAGACTTAGGGAACAAGCCAAAGGAGCATCCTAGGGTAGAGCATCACTTTCTCCTTGTGCCTTCCTACAAAATTGCACTTATAATCTTGCTGAAATTCGAATTATGGGCGTCAGAAGAAGGTGCGATGTACCTAGCTTGTGCGGCTACACAAAGAATGTATGGGCACACAACCAAGCTATAGCCGCACAATGCACATGCGAGCACATGTGCCACTGGGTGTCAACTTGCATGCCTAGGTGCAAGGTTTCATGCCTTTTGGCTTGGTTGTAGCCTAAGTAAGCCCGAATTGCCTCTTAATCAACGTTTTTGATAAAATGGGTCACGGATTTGGAAAATATCATTAATCAAGGGCAAACAGACTTTCCCTCTCTCCTTCAAGACCAAAGAGTTGGTTTTTGGCTAAAAGTGAATTCAAGGATAAAATGCTCATTTTTTCAAAAAGATGATTTTTGACCAAAATGGGGTAGTACATTAACTTATAACAACCTCAAATATTTCTAGGGATGAAGTAGTTACTATTTCATTATCACAAAGCTTGCAAGCGCCCAAAATCTTAAGGTCAATTAAAATAGGGTGTCTATACCTTGAGTTAGTCAAACAAGTCATCTATTCTGGATAATGGGTATTTATTCTCAACTATGACCCAATTTAACTTGCGATAATCAATGCACAACTGTAACGACCCATCATTCTTCTTTTCAAAAAGAGTTGGTGCTCCCCAAGACGACATGCTAGGGTGAATAAAGCCCTTATCTAACAATTCATGTAACTACACCTATAACTCACGTAACTCGATAGGCACAAATTTATACGGTGCCATGGAAATCAATGTTATCTCTAGCACAATATCAATGGAGAATTCAATCTCTTGGTGTGGAGGTAACTCTGTAAAATCTTCTGGAAAAACATTCAGATACTCACAAACTACTCTCAGAAAGACACCGCCAACCATGCTACCCTCCTCGGCTAAGGTGATGGCAAATAGGAAACTAAGCTCGCCTTAACCCTTAAGGGCATATAATGGAGAAAATAAGCTATTACCCCGATCACCTAGAAAATAAAATCTATCTCAATCTAGAGTACACGCCGATATTCTTCTATGATGACAATCTATCATCACATGATACAAGTCAACCAATCCATATTCAATATGACGTCAAAATTAGCCATATCTAGAAGGATTAAATAAAAAAAGAGTTGAGGATACTTGCCCCAGCACCACTTTACTCCCAACTAGTTATTCAACCAACAATGGAGACTCTTACAAGTCAATCTCCAATCCCAAAGCAAATGCAAAAGTTAACGAAATAAATGAATGAGATACACCCATATCTATCAACACATATGCCCTATGATTGAATATTAGAAATTCATCCATATCTATCAACAAACAAGCCTAAGGATTGAATAATATAAAATTACCTCTCACCACTAAAGGCCTTGAAGACTGCTCTAGCACGCTAACAACATACACATGCCCCTGTGCGCTCTGGGCTACTGCTCCTTCGGTGTATAGGCCTAGTGCACAGATTGTATAGAAGTGGCCTCCTGAATAGCTCTAGAAGACTGCCTCGAGTGAGCTTGTTGTTGAAACTGCCCCAGACTTTGCCTAGACTGGAAACTCTGAGTTTGCCTAGACTTTGAAGCACTAGACACTCCTCTAAGTTGTAGGCAAAGTGTAAGACCCATAACTTTTGTAAATCCTAGTAAGGCCCTCACTTTCAAATTATTATAATAAAAGCCCTCAATTCCCTGTTTATTGAAAACGCATCACGTATGAATCTGTACAAACCCTAATTGAACTCGTGTAGACGTCCCCGAACGCCCCGGGAGGGTTATGTCCCGTTCTGTTCGTTTTTGCGGGTCTACTACAGTTCGGACTCAAATTGTCACGGTTCTAAATCTGAACCAAAGAGTCCAAATCCGGCAAATCATTTTGAGAAACAGATTTTTGAAAAGAAGTGCCAAACATGGACTGCTTTGCCAGATACAGAGTCGCCACCTAAATATTTTTTAAATGGGAGAATTTAGGAAACCCTAACTCGGTGCCGAAGGCCACGTGTCCGTCATCACCAAAGTTGTCTTGGCTCGGGAGCTTGGGTACGATCGGGGAAGGTCAGCTATGAGCACCCCCTTTCGCCCGGTCCGAAGACCGGCCTCTACTAACCATGATATCCGATTTTGAAAACATTATGTGTTCCTGTTCCGGTTATTAGCCTAGATTTACTATGTTATGCGCACAGCAAACAAGTATAGACCAAATCGCCTAAATTGGAACAAAACATTTAATGTTTGTTTTGAAAATGGTTTGCTACTCGCAAGTGGGCTAAAATGCAGGTTTTGCCACCCTCAAGTGGGCTTTAGAAAAAGATGGTTTTGCCACTATCCGGTGGGCTTAAAACTCACAGTTTTAATGCATTATTCCAATCTAGGTAATTTGACTTCCATCTACAGGCATTCAAGCAGTTATATCACATAAGCAGCTAGCCTCATGGTAATCATGCTATTATGGCAACATTCACACGCATGCGATATGCTAAAGCATAAAAGCTTACCTAGTACTCCAAGCCAAAACAGAAACTAGTTAGTAATCATATGTATGATCCTAGTTCATGTTAAGATGGCTAATGCAACACATGCGGGATGCAACTACAATAGGCTCGGCTATCCTAAAGATGGCATGCGAAATGCTGCAATTAACAAGTACTCAATTTGGAATTTTGAAATACAAGTGTAATTTGTATGATGTACCGAGCCCGGTGCATGTAAGACAAATGTATGAATGCACGCATGCATAACATAAAGATGCTAAAATAAATATGCCCTAGTACTAACCATTGAAAGCAGGTAAGTAAAAGGGAGAAAGAAGTGGGGGTTGGAAGACATGCACACACTCACCCACACTTATTACAAATTTACCCTCGCTCGGAGGAACCAAAAGAATATACAAATTAATTAACCTACAAGCTAATTAATGATTACAGACCACTTAATTAATTAACAAATTAACTAAGCTAAGGAAAGCAGTAAAAGGCCTCGGGAAGAGGGATGCACGCATGCTTGAATTGGCCTCGCCCGGAAATCCATTGCCATGGCACTGTTACCTCTGTTTACACTGCCTTGCCCCCTGAAAACTTGCACAAGTCCCAAGAATGCTTCTCTGGACACTGGGGAGCATCACCGGCCAAGTAGAAACACTACCGGCCAAAGGGAATGATCACCGGCCACCTTTTTGTCTATCGGCCAAAAATTGATGGCCGGCCGGCACTATATTTAGCCGACCGGCCAAAACTTCCTGCAGAACCTGCAATTGACAGCAGCAGAGGGCAAAACATGGCATGGCAATGCATTTCAAGCAAATGTGTGCACCACCACATCCCTTATCATGTTTGTGACTCAAAGGGGTATGGTGCTCGATTCTCGGACCACCAATCGTGCATTGCGATGCGTGATGGCCCAAGAAACCAAGTATGCACTTTGATTTCAAATGTCATGCAAACCAAATAAACACATAAAGCCCAACCTCTATCACTTGATCAAGAGGCAAGGCATGCATGCCAAATGCCACCTAAGCATGCAATCTAAACATGCGACATGAACATGCAAGCAAGTAATGCACACTAGGCACACAACCTAAGCAAACAAGCATGCAAGGCATGAAACAAGGCAACAACATTTGAGCAACATGTCAAGCATGGATTTAAACTAATTTGGGTAGCTCTATACTAGGCCCAAAACAGTGGCTAAATGTCATGGAAATGAGGGCCAAAACACATACAAATAGGCATGCATGCAATGTCCAACACTTAGGCACATAGAGATAACTTTTAAGCACACTTAAAAGAGGAACAACATGGGCATATGGCATGCATATTAAACTCTGAAAACATGCAAGAATATGGTGCCAAACCAATTAAACCAAGCAATCAAAGCATGTAAACAAGCCCAAAACTTGAGACCAATCAAAGGGCTCAAACCATGGCCATGCCAACCAAACCCCAAAGGGCCAAGGGGACTCCAAACAGCCCCAATGTAGATCTAAACAAGACCAAAGACACACCTAGATGGCATCTAAATGGTCTAAACATACAAGCATACAAAAGAGGCCAAACATGGAGCATAAGATGACAACCTCATAAAGCATTAAAGAGACATCAAATGCAAGCATATAGGCACACCATGAGGACTGAAATGGCATGACAAATGGTTCCAAACCACTGAAACAAAGCAAGGATGGCATGCTAGAGGGGTCAATGCTTAAGGTATACAAGAGAGGTTGCATGGTAGCTATACAAAGCAAAGCATGGATGACTCAAATGACCCAAAACAGTCCTTAAGCATGTCAAAACAAGCATAAAAGCTTCACAAAGCTAAGCCAAAATAAGTAAGCATAGTGGTCTAAATGCTAGATACATGTTAAGGCAATTTCATGGCATTACAAGACAAGTATGCTAAGCATGCATGGTATGTCTAAACCAATTAAAAACAGTGCTATATCATGGCAAAATAAGCACAAATAACACTTAAGAGATGGCCAACATGAACTTAAAAATGGTGCTCACACATGAGGCTACAATGGGACTTTTTGAAGACAACAAGGAGAGGGGATGGCCCTCTCCTTCTTAGGACCTTAAACCACCATCCTCACCACTGAAATCCCTCAAGATTTCAGTGGTGAGGAGATTTCAGTGGTGAGGAGGCCCAAACAAGGTGGTCCCGAAGTTCACCAAAAATAGCACAAAATGGGGCCAAACAAGGCCTAAGAGGGGGTAAACGACCCCAAACACAAAAGTGTCCTTAATTAAGTATCTTAAACACAAAAAAACAGAACTTTTTTATGTTATACACAAAGCTCAAAACCACAAGCAAGACAGGCTAAAATCTGGTGCAAAAACGGGAAATAAAAGAGGGTTAGATGCTCACCCTTGTAGACCAACGAAACCAGCAGCTTCTTGGGTCAAAAGCCAGTCCCTTAGCCTCTGAAAATGGCCCCCAAGCTCCTTAGGTTGATGATGGAGGTGTTAGGATAGGAGTTGTGGTGCAAAGGGGCCAAGAATCACTCACTTTGGAGCACTCTAACACATACAAATGTAGAGAGAGAGAGATATAGAGAGAGAGTGATATATATTCTATATATATCAGATTTTCTAACCCTTGAAAATGGTGGAGAGGCTCTCTATATATAGAGCAAGACAAGGTGCTAAGCTTCTTAGAGAAGCTAACACAAAAAAGGGTCAAAGGGGGCAATCTTCCAAGGGAAGCTACGCAAAGGGGTCAAGCTTCTCTTAGAAGCTTGACAAGGGTTCAAGGGAGTCAAGCTTCTCTTAGAAGCTTGGAGCAAAAGGGCCAAGAAGGCCAAGCTTCTTGGAGAAGCTAGACAAAAGAGCCAAGCTTCTTGGAGAAGCTAGGCAAAAGGTTCAAGAGGTGCAAGCTTCTCTTGGAAGCTTAGAAGGGTTCAAGCTTCTTGGAGAAGCTAAACCAAGGGTCAAAAGGTTCAAGCTTCCTCAAGAAGCTAAAGACCAAGGGTTCAAAAGGTTCAAGCTTCCTCAAGAAGCTAAAACAGGGGGTTCAAAAGGTTCAAACTCCCCTCAAGAAGAGGTCTCGGCCAACCAAATAGGTCATCGGCACAATAAAGTGCCGGTCGGCTAAACATAATGCCGACCGGCCATTATTTTTAAGAAACAATGGTCGGTGGCAAACATGTGCAGCCGGTGATGATAGAGGAGGGCCGATGAGGTGTGAGGATGGCCAAAAAGCCATTCCCTGCCCTTCAAGGCAAAAACACAGGTGTTTGGTGCCAAAACCGAACACGAAGCAGTCGAGTCAAGAGGTCCTGAGGCGAGGCGCGCTGCCAAGGCCTCCGGGAACTCGAGACGAACACAAACATGGATAATCACCGAGTGTTCAAACGGTGACGTCCAAGTCTTGAGGACGGTCAAAAATGGGGTGTCTACAACTCGGTAACTTAGTAATCATTTCTAATACTCTAATATTAATTATGTAACTCTCTAATTATAAATTAATTACTCTAAACCCTAGTTTTCGATGTTGCCATTTTCGTTTGATTACTCGCCTTTTAATTCAAAACGAAGCAACTCAAGTTGAATTATTTTCCCTAACTATTTTTTATTAATTCTACATTTGAAATGGATATTTTAATTGTGCCCATGCCCTCACACTTTATTAAAATTTCACTTTAGCCTCAAATCATTCTTTATATATAAAATCCATTATAATATTCTTTTTTCCACAAAATATCTACACACGTATATATGTAAGTAAGTGTACAAAAAAATAATAAAAATCCTAGGTCTTAGCATGCACATGGCTAGCCACCCTTGTAACGCCCAGTATTTCATCCTTAATTCCCAATGATAATCTAAGAACATTACTGTGAGACCAGGAAAATCCTCTCACATGGATTATAGAGATTCAACGAAGAGATGAGCTTTGCCCCTATAGATCTGCAAAGATGAACATAGTTAGCGCCACCCAACCGGGATTGTCGGTCGGAGACACTCCGATGATAAAGTTAGTCACTGGATTTAGAGAAAGAAGATAAAGAAAATGAAGAATGTTTGTGTGTTGTATGATAGAGAGAGTTGAGGCATCCCTTACTCCTTGGGATGCCCTTCATTTATATAGATGGGGGATGTGATATTTGTTTGGTGGGCTTGCCTGTTTAGGCTGGGCCCATTGTCAGGCCTTGTTTGGGCTAGTCCTAATAAGCTGATTTGTGAGACTAGGAAAATCCTCTCACATGGATTATAGAGATCCAACGAAGAGATGAGCTTTGCCTCTATAGATCTGCAAAGATGAACATAGTCAACGCCACCCAACAGGGGTTGCCGGTCGGAGACACTCCGATGATAAAGTTAGTCATTAGATTCAGAGAAAGAAGATGAGAAAAATGAAGAATGTTTGTGTGCTGTATGGCAGAGAGAGTTGAGGCATCCCTTACTCCTTGGGATGTCCTCTATTTATATAGATGGGGGATGTGATATTTGTTTGGTGGGCTTGCTTGTTTGGGCTGGGCCCATTGTCAGGCCTTGTTTGGGTTAGTCCCAATAATCTGATATATATATATTTTTTGGCTCCCAGAATTATAACTAATGGCATCAGGTTAAAGCATTAAATATCTATTACATGGCTCAAAAATCATCTCTTCCCCCTTGAACCATTCATATGCTTACATCATTGTACGGTTACATTCTTCAAATAATAATAACAGTTCACTGGATAAGAGATAATACAAAATATAAATGCCCCACGGCAAACATCTTCTCAAGGAGTACCCTTGGATACAAGAAAAGAAAAAGAAAAAAGGATTGTAATCTCCATCACAAAAGAATAGCTCACGACTTCAACACATAGCACACAAAAGAGCCTTTGTGCTCTCATCCAAAAATACATCTCGATACCAATCACTTAGGTAGCAAGTCCACATCATCCCTTGAAAGGTTGTTAGTTTTAGGGTGACCAATCGCCCAGTAGGAAATACCATTAACAAATTATATAATTAATCGAGATACATATGATCATGCCATGCAAGAGATAAGAAAAACCCTTGTCCGTTCGTTTGTAAAACCATGATGCCAAATTACGTAATGTCAATAACAAATTCTCGTCCAATTCATGGGGTATAAATATGTTATGACGTCTCAATATAGAGCCGTATGCTACAAATACACACACACACACACATATATATATAAAATAATCCCACATTTGCCAACTCTAGAAACAGTGGACTCATGGACACCCAAAATCATGTTTTTCACATTCGCCGACTATAAAAATGGTAGGCCTGTGGACACCCTAAAACCGTTCCCACATTCGTTTGGCGATATGCACAAGACAGGGCAATTGTGCACCTTGACTCCCTGTGCAGGTACCAAATACGACACACAACTCAAACCATGACCTAACTCACAAATTTAGACTCATATGCTATTTACCCCCTTTGACATTTCTCTGAACATTCATAATATTGCAAAGTCGCATGAGAAAATTATAATGCATATGATGCATGAGTTTTCAAATTCAATTTCCCTAAGGTTTGTTCAATTCACAACAACATCATAAGAGCAACAATGTTATTTAATCCACCATTCCTATAATTTTACATATATCCATTTATATACACATATATCCAAGATAATGCAAAAAACTCGTATTCATTATCATTGTCACGATTTCTCATCCAATTTCATGTTCCAAGAGTCAAATAGGTTAAACCCCTTAATCAAACCTTCGAATTTTAGGGTTTAGGAAAATTGGGGTTTTCCATCCATTATACATAAAGGGCTAATATTTATCATTCATAACAATAATCAATAAGAATATTCATAAACTTATCCAAAACCACGAGGTATAACTCTCCATTGATCAAACCCACTTTATGACACAAAATTGTCATACATCTTAATGTCTATATATATATATATATAATGAAAATACCACATATGAGTCTCAAATCAAATATATAACAAGTTAAAAGTACCCCTACCTCGAGCTTGAAGATGATGGATGAAAACCCAACTCTAAACTCCAAGAAATTGCGAAACAATCGGTAGAACTTTAGAACCAAGCTTGTTCTTCAAACCCTTAGGAAGATCTATGGTGGATCTAGGGTAAAATCAAGAGAAATCAAGTATTTTTGGGCTAGGGTTTCGGAAATGGGTGATAGAGAGAGAAGATGTATGGAAAAAGTGACAGAAAAAGTGTTTAGATTGACTTTTAAATGTGTTATCCCAAACAGACCGCTCGAGCGAAGTGCTCAAATCAAGGAGATCGCTTGAGCGAACTTTCTATCACGCCCCACTTTTTATTAACATTACCATATCCATTAACATCTATTTCCATTAAGAACATGTGGAACTATAGATACATTACATCCATAAATAAAGGAAAGTCCTCTCATCATACATTCATTGAATGCAACATGAATTATATTTAAACAAAATGCCCATAGGCTTACATCTTTATATAAAAATTTAGTGTTTAACACTTTTTACAACAATGGTGTTCCACTAACAATATAAGGCCCCGTGGCCAACAATTAAAGAAAATCACCGATCTTGAACCACTTCTCAACTTGCACCTGAAAAATGATTAACAACATAGGATGAACATAAAGTCTAGTAGAGATCCCAATATGATCCTAAACAATAACAACATACAAATATCTATGATCATGAATGCACCATGACGTACAATATAAATAATGTGACAGTTTAATATTCAAAATATACTTATATAAGTACATTTTCTCCAAAAATATCCATTTGAATACCAAAAGGTGTAAAACCGTTGTTTTCTTTCCAATCATCTAGTTTAGTTCCAAAGGCATTCCTTCACAACATAACCTTGTTTCTTTAAACCTCTACATTAATATAAAGGAATTTCGTCTCCACATTTATTTTGAAAGCACATTCACATATACGAGTCATAACTTAATCCCATAACTCAACCCATTACACACACATATGGAATAACACATCTACTATCTTCCTTGACCATAGGCCCAAGAGCAAGGAACACCCATAACAGGATACCGAGAAACATATATTTCTAAACATAAATAACTGAATGTAATACATACTTTAATTTCCACCGGCCTATAGCACAGATGGCAAATGGTACAACCCACATAATACATAACACTTTACCAGCCTCACCAGGAGGGGAATGACCCCAAGGTCACACTTTACTGGGCACAAACTAGAAGGGAGAGGAACCTATCTCAAGGCGCCACTCTTTATTGGCCTCCCAGAGAGAAACATACCACAATTTCACACTTTATCGGGCACAAATTGGAAGGGAGAGAAACCTTTATCAAGGCGCCACACTTTACTGGATTAATCAAAGAGAAATGAACCTTCAAACAATATCACAACAAGCTACACACATAAATGTTATGCTAGTGTAAAACATACATATAAACTATTCAACAAAAATAACGCCATTCTCCACTGATGATTAAGGACAAAACCTCTAACAGTTAGATACAAGACTCTTATGAACTAAATTCCACAAGTTCCACAATTCCAAAACATTAACATTTTCAATGACATCATTTCACTACCAACCATTTTTCCTTTTTGTTTCACAAAGTGACACACTTCATTTTGTTTCTAAAATCAAACCCGTTGTTCCAAATCTTCAACACTTCCAATCCTTAACCAAATTCCTTTTTTCTTTAACAATATCCAAAATTTTCTAAATAACAACTTACTAGCACAATGCAACAATAACCAAATAAACATAATTAATTTGTCTTTAGCAACCAAGGCACTAATTCATTCACATAACGCATAACTCACCTATTACTTTACCAATTTTTATAATATTAAACCCTTAATAGAAAATTAGTAATTTTCGCCACAATCAACATAGACATGATTAACTACTTCCCAACATACTAAATCAACCAGCAATCATACAATTCCAACTTGCAAAACTCAAACCCCAAATCCCATTTCATGCTTTTGAAAAATCCCTTAAAAAATATATTTTTAAATGCAATAAAAAGTACCACATGTCTATCTATAAAGATGTGTTAACAAGGAGCAAAAGAATCCTTACTTCTTGAAGCGAAGAGGAGACAACCCAAAAATCACTGGCGACAAAACGACGATCCGCTCAGATTAAATGGAAGCCCTCGCTGAGCTCTATGTTTTGATATATGGAACTAGAGATCAAAGATGTTTAGAAATAAATGAAATCAAGGTTAAAAAGCTTGGAAACTCAAAAATGGCGGAAAGAGAGACAAGAGAGGGTGAAAAGTGAAGAGATTTAACCCAAAAAATGACTTTTAAAGATTTGATTATGGACAGATTTGATTATGGACAGACCTCTCGAGCAGTCAAAAGTGCGCTCAAGTGGTGAATCAAGGCTTGTAGTATCTTAGACAAATTTGAAAAATAGAGTTGGAAGGGTCTATGGACCGCTCGAGTGGTGAAACTTGCGCTCGAGCAAACTATGCACACAACACAGATTCACAAACTTCAAATGGCCATAACTCTCTCGTCTATACACTGTTTAGGGTCGTTCTTGTGTCCAAATTGAAGCCCTGAAAGAAAGATTTCCAATGGTGCTAGCCTCATATCAAGATTCAAAGTGTGGAGAGAGAAAATGATAAAAGAGTGAAGACTACTCAATAACAACTATTCAAATTTGGAGTTTTTGATCTAATCTCGCCCAACCACTATGGTAACACCTCAACTAAGGCTCATATATCGACTAAGAAGGTTCTCAACTATGATAATCAAAGAGCCAAATATAACTCTATTATACCAAGAAATACGGAGTGCTTCATTTTCCATTGCTCGAGCGGTAAATGCAAGGTCTCAAAAGTTTTGTAGAGCTACGGTGAAAATATTGAGAGCCTTATTTTTATGCTCAAGCGACCACATTACCGCTTGAGCGGTCCCGTCTGTAAATAAGCGAGCTACTGGAAGCGTCACATCTCCGCACGAGTGACCGATTAACTACTCGAGCGGTCACCTAGAACAGATTGTTACAATGTACCCCCTTAAAGAATTTTATCCCCGAAATTATGTGATTCTTGTTAACAAAACTTCAACAAACTCAAAAGAAAACGAATACCGTAGTAACAACAATCTCAACAATCACAATGTCATTAGTTGAGAATGAAAACAAGTCATAATTCAATTTATGATATGATAGTCCAAGTTTTTAATAAGGTAACTATTTTTCATTACTTCACTTCACAAGTCAAAATACATATTGTCAAGGCAACAATAAATAAACAAGATTACACATCAATAAATAAATCTGGGTATTTCTCATGGACCTCGGCTTCTCGTTCCCAAGTAGCTTCTTCTACCCTATGATGATGCCACAACACCTTAACTAGGGAAATGGTTTTGCTCCTTAGAACTTGCTCTAAGGAATCTAGGATTTTATGGGTCTCTTATCATAAGAAGCATTGTCATCTACTTCTAAATTTGTCCAATCTAAGGCATGAGAAGGATTGGATTCATACTTACGAAGTATTGAAACGTGAAACACATCGTGTACTCCAGATAGTTGTGGTGGTAAGGAAAAACGATAGGCTACTTCTCCCACCCGTGCTATAATATCAAATGAGCCAATGAACCTAGGTGGCAATTTCCCACTATGCCCAAATCTCATCAAACCCTTTCTAGGTGATATCTTCAAAAACACATGATTACCTACTTCGAAAGATAATGGTCTTCTCCTCCAATCAGCATAACTCTTTTGTTGGCTTTGCGCCGTGATCAACCTCTTCTAAATAAGGGCCATTTTCTTGGTGGTCTCGCGAACTAACTCGGGCCCAAGCATGGGTGAATCCTCTAGCTTGATCCAACACAATGGTGATCTACACGGACACCCATACAAGGCTTTGAAAGGCGCTATCCCAGTGCAAGCTTGAAAACAATTATTGTAGGCAAACTCTGCTAGAGGCAAGTGCCTCTCCCAAGAATCCTTGAAGTTTAATACGCAAGCTCTCAACATATCTTCTAGAATTTAGATGGTGAGCTCAGACTACCCATCCGTTTGAAAGTGACAGACAGTGCTAAAAGTTAATTGAGTACCATAAAATTTTGCAAACTCTGCCACAATCGTGCGGTAAAATGAGGGTCACTATTCGAGACAATGCTCATCGGAACCACGTGAAGTCGAACAATCTCTCGCATATAAAGCTCAACTAAGAAATCCACCGAATCCCCCATATACATAGCGAGAAAATGGGCTGACTTAGTTAGTCAATCCACAACTACCCAAACTGCATCATTACCCCTCTGTATTCTAGGAAGGCCCGAGACAAAATCCATAGTGATGTGCTCCCACTTCCAATTGGTTATTGGTAAGGGTTGCAATAACCTGGCTGGCTTTTGGTCTTCAGCTTTGACTTGTTGGCAAGTTAGACACTTGGACACGAACAATGCTACATTTCGTTTCATACCTCTTCACTAAAATTGATAGCTAAGATCATGGTAGATTTTTGTATCTCCCAGATGCCCCGCAAAGCATTAATGGTGAAATTCCCGAAGGACTTCATCTCTACAAATTTCTGGCACAAAGAGGCGGTCTAGATGCTGAACACTAGCATAAAAATGTACCCTTAAACCCTTCTCCTCCTTCCCCTGGGATATTTTCCCTTGATTAACTCTATTTTTGAATCACTCTGTTGTGCTTCTATGACTCGAGTTACAAGCATTGGTTGTGCAAGGACAGTAAACAAGGTGGCATGTTCAGCAGACTCGCTAAGGTGCAAGTCAAATTCGCTCAAGTCACCCAACATCTCTCATTCCATCATGGCAAGACTAGCAACAGTGCTCACAAATTTTCTACTTAAGGCATCGACCACCACATTGGCCTTTCCCGGATGATAATGTAGTTCAAAGTGGTAATCTTCTATGAACTCCATCCACCTCCTTTGATGTAAGTTTAAATCTTTTTGAGAAAATAGATACTTAAGGATTTTATGATTCGAAAAGATGTCAAATTTCTCTCCGTATAGATAGTGCCTCTAAAGTTTTAGAGCAAGGATGAATGTGATTAACTCTAAGTCATGAGTTTGATAGTTTCTCTCATGAGTCTTTAACTAATGCGAACCATATGCCACAACTTTACCCTCTTGCATCAAGACACACCCCAAACCTTCCCTAGAAGTATCACAATACATGGTATAACCCAACCATCTTTCTGGAATGATTAGAATTGGTGTTGTAGTTAATCTAGTTTTGAGCTCCAAGAAAGATCTCTTACACGATTCACTTCAAACAAGCTTTACTTCTTTTTGGGTTAGCTTAGTTAATGGGGAGGCTAGGATAGAGAAGTCTTTCACAAATCGCCTATAATAACTAGCAAGACCCAGAAAACTACAAATTTCAAAAGCGTTCTTAGGTCGCTCCTAATTCTGCACTGCCTTAATCTTTAAATAATCTGCTATGACCCTATCCCCAAAAACAACGTGACCCAAAAACTTCACCTTGGAAATCTAGAACTCACATTTCTCATACTTAGTATACAACTGGTGTTCTGTAAGCAATTGCAAAACAATACGGACGTGCCCCTCATGCTCCTCCTTGGAAGGTGAATAAATAAGGATGTCGTCTATAAAAATCACTATCAATTTGTTCAGATACTCTCAGAAGACTCGATTTATCATGTCCATGAAGGTGGCAAGGGCATTGGTCAAACCAAAAGGCATTATAAGAAACTCATAATGGCCATATTGAGTATGAAAGGCTGTCTTTGGAATATTTTCTTCTTTCACACGCAACTGATGATAACCTGACCTTAAGTCTATCTCTAAGAAACATCGAAAACCCTTAAGTTCGACAAAAAGGTCATCTACTTTAGGCAACAGGTATTTGTTCTTAACCGTGACCCTATTCAACTTGCGGTAGTCGATACACAACCATAATGAACCATCTTTTTTCTTAGCAAAGAGAGCTAGTGCTCCCCATAGTGAGGTACTAGGGTGTATAAATCCTTTGTCTAACAACTCTCATAATTGCTCCTTTAAGACGAGCAACTCAGTCGGCGCAAATCTATAGGGTGACATGGAGATAGGTGCCGTGCCAGGCACCAAGTCTATAGAAAACTCAACCTCATGATGAGGTGGTAATTTAGTGAGATCTTCAGGAAAGACATCTGTGTATTCGCAAACCACTCTAGGAAATGCACTCCGAACTATACCACTCCCATCATCTATGAAAGTTGTGAGAATGAAGCTTAGGTCGCCTCGATTGCGTAGGTTATACAATGGTGGCAACAATCTATCAGTTCTATCCCCCAGAAATGAGAAACAAACACTACTCAAAGTGTGTAACATACTCGGGAGATACCTGCGCGCGTTAAACAATTCAGATCTTTCTTCTATCTAGTCTCATGAGTGCAATGTGAAACATAGATGACAGTCCAGATTTGGAAACTTTTATAGAAAATCTATTTTATTGCAAAAATATTTGCCAGAAATGGACTGCGTCATCAGATCTCAGAGTCGCTACCTAATATTTATTTTGGGAGAAGTAGGAAACCCATGACTCGTGCTAAGGCCATTGTTCGTCGTAACCAAGGATACCTGGCTTGAAACCTTAGGTATGAAGGGGGAATGTCATTAATTAAGCACCCCCGTTCACTCGATCAAAAGATCGACCGTTACTAAACTATGATATGATTTTTATTTCTTTTATAGTTCATATTCCAGTTATTTATAAAATTCTAAAATTTACTATGTGAAGCAAAACAAATATAGGCTATGTCATCCAATTTGGAGCAATTTGATTTCATGTATTTTTTAAAGTGTTTTGAATAGTGCAATCATAAACATCGAGTTTATTCCAAATTAAATAAGAATCAATTCATCAAGTCCATAAAGGTAGCAGGGCATTTGTCAAGCCAAAAGGCATTACAGGAAATTCATAGTGGCCATATTGAGTACGAAAGGCCGTTTTTGGTATATCCTCCTCACTCAGCCACAATTGATGATAACCCGATCTTAAGTCTATCTTTGAGAAACAACAAAAGCCCCTGAGTTGGTTGAACAGATCATCTATCCTAGGCAACAGATATTTGTTCTTAACCGTAACCCTATTCAACTTGTAGTAATCGATACACAACCATAACAAACCATTCTTCTTCTTGGCAAAGAGAGTTGGTGCTCCCCATGGCAAGGTACTAGGGCATATAAAGCCCTTGTCTAATAACTCTTGTAACTACTCTAGGGTGACATGGAAATAGATGCCGTGTCAGGCACCAAGTCTATAGAGAACTCGACCTCACGATGATGTAGTAATTCGGTGACGTCCTCAGGAAAGACATCAGAATATTCGTAAACCACCCTAGGGAATTCACCTCGAATCTTGCTATTCCCATCGTCCAAAAAGGTTTCAAAAAGCGAGCTAAGTTCGCCTCGACCACGTGGGTCATGCAACGGCGGCAACAATCTATTGGTTCTATCTCCCAGAAAAGAAAAATAGTCACTACCCGAAGTACACACTATAACTCTCTTATAGTAATAATCTATTATGACATGGTAGGAGGACAACCAATCCATACTAAGGATGACCAACCCATACCGAGGATGACATCAAAACCTGAACACAAAACTGAAAGGAAGCCAGTGATCAACGACCTCAATTACACACCCACGACATCTCCGATTCAAAACAACCTTATCTCTAACGGGTGACTCTACCATGAGTAAAGACTCTAGTTGTTCACTTTCTAACCCATAATATATTCCGAATGCAGATGCTATGAATGAGTGTAATACTTCAGTATCTATCAACACGTTAGCCTAATTACTAAAAATAAGGTATGTACATCTCACTACTAATGGTCCAGAAGACTGCTCGGATGGTGTAATGGAATACACTTGCCCTTATGGTCCTTGCTCACTCTGATCTCCCCTTTTAACGTAGGTTGATTGCACGGATTGTGCGGAAGTGGGCCCCTGTACTGCCCTAGATATCTATCTAGAGTGAATTAGTTGCTGAGTCTGCCTCTAACTCTAACTTGACTGAAACCTCCCACTAGTTAGAACCCTAAAGCACTACCATTTTGGTTATCTGTGGACAAGACCTCTTCATATGACCAGACTGGCCACACTAATAACAGACAGGAGATTGACCTTCACTCGGTGTCTAGCTCTGAGAACGAGCTGAGGTTTGGCATTGTTGACTACCCCTTTGTGGACATGCAACAAATTTATGACCTTGCTTACCACACTGATAACAAGTAACTCCACTTTGCCCCGTATTATCCTTACTCTTCCTTGGTCTTGGAATCGATGACACGGCTTGCAATGGTGGTGATTAATAAGATGAAGAGTGCTTTGAGCTGTTAGATGATCTAGTGTCCCCCGAGACTCTAAAAACCCTTATCTCTTAAGTTGTCATCTCCAACATTACTTCTACCTGTGCGGTGGACTCCACTAATCTATTACACTCCTGGATCATGTTTCCCATCATTTTTATCAAAATTCCCAGCCTTAACCTTTTCTCAAACTCTAGACACCGACGCTATTTAGTTGCTACAAGGTTAGGTGAAAAATGGGATAGGCTAGTAAAGGTGGCCTTAAACTTTGCCATTGTAGAATCAAATTGCTCAAGTTCCTCAAATTCCCTCCTTAGCCATTCCCTAGTGGTAGGAGGAAGGTACTTATCCTAAAAAGGCATGAGAAAATGCCGCCCAAGTGTGCTCAACTTGGTCTTTGGCGTACTTCCACCATTGGCCTGCATTCTCCTTCAACTGGTAAGTGGCAAGTGCTAGCTGAAGTTCACCCTCACGGAACGACTTAATGATTTGATCCGACCATTCATCGGCCTTTAACGACTCAGCGTCACCATGAAATTTAGCAGGATTAGAGTGAAAGAACTCCTTTTTCAACAGTCCTAATTGCTTGCCCAGCTTTAAGAATTTCTATAAACTCTCTAAGAGCCCCGGCCATTTCTTGGGCCAAAACCCCCATTGCGCGGTGGGCAGCCACATTGTTCTGACCCACTCCTTCTTATAAAGGGATCTCTAGTTGGACCAGAATGTTCTGACCGTCCTGATGAGGTCTGCCATAGCCTCTAACACATCCAGACATCCTATAAGAATTAGAGATAAAATTTTAAATTTGGGACTAATGATCTCACACTTAATTTCAACCATTATAAACGAACTAGCATGAAAACATGTATACAGCTAAGTCATATTAGACAATTCACGTATGCACCTTGTCACATAGAGTACATACAAATCACCCATCCAAGATATTAACCTGTTTCATGACGCCCAAGGATTTCCAAATGGAAAAAACATTGATCAAGTGCCTTTTCGAAAGGACTTCGATGAGTGCGGTGAACACAAGTCGTATCCGAGAAGTTTGATCCCATACCCACATAACCAAATATACACCTAATCATATAACAATTAATATTTTTTCCTGGCATAACAAACCTATTATGGCACAAGCCACTATCCACGAGCTTATTTAAACCACGTTAGCTCTGATACCAATTTGTAACACCCCTAAAATAATTCCAACTAGACGTCAAAATACAACATACACAATACACCAATATAATTATAATATCAATTCCAAAACTCTCTTTCTCATTGAACTATAGAATAATAGTTACAATTTTTGATATGAATCCTTACAGTTCAAGAAGTTAGAGGAAGTTATAACAAATGCTTCTTGGCTTACAAGTTTCTAGATCTAAGTTTTCAAAGAACAAAAGGGCTCTCAATCCCAAAATAATGTAAATACATTGTGTTCTGTACACATCATGGGTTCTATACACATCATGTCTTTAACAAAATAAAAGTTTGAATCTCTTCTAATTCATTGGGGTAGTTGCTGCTCTCCAAGTCCTGAAAATTGTTAGATAAGAATGAGCAATTGCCAAGTAAAGAATATATTTAACCAAGTATATAAATATTTGATTTAAAATATGCATGATTATAACCAATACCCAGAGATATGAATTTTTCAATTTTATAGAACAAGCACAACCTTATATTTAATTTCATATTTCTCTGTCCTTACACGAATGGCCAGTAGGCACCTCAACTCTTCCACATTTGTCATCCTCACACGACTGAGCACGTGGACACCTTAAAATATCCTCACATTTGTCATCCTCACACGACCAGGCATGTGGGCACCTCAATTTCCCCGCGTGGGTAAGCCATAGCACAAAACAAGCAACATTCCAAAGCTCAATTTTTATTTATTTATTTATTTATTTTTTAACACAAAGATTCCCAATACCTTTCCAATTTACCCATCCATTTCTCTTCCATTATTAATCATGATCCATGAAGAACATTTAGGGTTTCCCAATAATTTTAGGGCTTTCCCTTTCAAGTCCTTATTTTCCTTGATTTATGCTTTTTACACTATCTTTCATTAGTACACACTCAAAACTTTCACCAATTTCAGTCAAAACTCACTATCATCATTAATGTCCATATATGTGTTTATATCACCCATTCCAAATCATACATTCATACCATAAGATTAACACACATTTAAACCAAAATATAGATATACAAGGATAAAGACATTCATATCTCAAAAGTTGTAATAGGAGAGATGAAAACCTAAAGATGAACCTCCACGATAACAAGATCCAATCGGTCTAAAATGTAGCTCTTGATGAGATAAACAACTTTAATGAAGAAGCAAGGATGGATTCTAGCTAAAAATAGATGAAATATGCTATTTAGGAGCAAGGGTTTTTGAAAAAGGGGTTTAGAGAGAAGGAGAATGAAAGAGTGAGTCTAAAAAGTGTTTAGATTGAAATTTAAGACTGTTGTCTCAAACAGACCGCTCGAGCGAACTTTCCATCGCTCAAGCGATGCACACAAAACAATCAGACCATTTGAGCGATAAATGTAAGGTCTTAGAAGTTTTGCAGAGCTATAGTGAAACTACTGGAAGGTTAATATCTTCGCTCGAGTGACCACTCTATTGCTTGAACTGCCTCGCCTACAAATGAGCAAGACACTGAGAGCTAAGTTTATCCGCTTAAGCGACCAATAGACCACTCAAGTGGTCACTAAAAACAGGTTGTTACAGGCTCTTTTTCTCTAAGCACTCAATGATGAAAGACCAGAATGTACAAATCCTTCGATTCCTTCAACAAAGAGCTTTATCTAGAGGTCGATCCCAATCTTTTCACCCATTTTAGACAAATATTTTCAGACCTTTAAAAAGGCTTTTTCAAAAATGTTTTCTTCATCCAGGCATAAATCCAATCATTTTTATAATGTTTGAGCTCATATTTCAAAATCAAAATGTTGTGACTTTCGGTAACTGAGCAAGGACATAGTAGGAATGAGTGGAAATGAGGAGAATCCTTTGGAAGAACCTTATTTGTTGAGTAACAGAGCAATTTCAAAGAAATAGTGCCCCCATGCATGTGGAGGTGCAACCTTTGCAGTTCTCACACCAATTCCAGACCAAGCAACCTTGCAATTCTTCGAATTTTCTCTCTTTACATATACATACACCATTGAAGACCATGGATTGAAGCTCAAGTTGCTGGAGATTGAAGATCAAGCTTAGAAGATTTGAGGGTGCTTAAAGGAAAGGATTGTTAGTCAAGAGGCTTATCTTCCTCAATTGAAGTAAGTCCACTAATTTTCTCATCACTTTCTCTTCCATTTTCTTTTCTTTTATCTCTTGCCAAACATTATAATTCTGAGATTATATATTGATTATCATGTGATTAGACTTTATGGATAGTGGAGGGGATTAGCCACGCCTCCATAGAATTGCTTGGATTACTTGAATTCTAACTTTCTCTCATTTTCTTACCTCCCAAACACTATATTTTCTGATCTTCTTTGATAATTTAGATTAGTTTTGGACTTGTGTAGAGGGTTCTAGTCCTACCCTATAGCTTGTTTTAATAATTATTTTGTTTGCTTTCATTTTCTTTCATTTCTATCACTTTCTCACCAATTTTCTCATCATCTAAACAAGTTTAATTTTCATAATTCAATCCTTGCTTACATTCTACTGAGCTTTTAGGATTGTCTTGTGGTCCTTGGGTTTAAATTGGTGATTAAAGTGTATTTCAATCTCATTTTCTTTTATTTTTTCCTACTTTCTCTTGTTTTCTCTCTAGTTTCTTGGAAACCAAGCATGGTTTCCACCTAGAAATGACTATGCAATCTACTCTCTTATCCACTTCTAATATGAATTGGAGCATCTATTTGTCCCTTTTCATGAAAGATGATGTAGATTCTTACTCATTTCTTTGATTTACTCCTTGTTTAGTTTCTATTTCATATATGTTTCTTCTATGATCATTATTGATTTCCTATATCTTTGATGATCAAAGAAGTCTATCATCTCATCCCTTCTTCTATGGTGAGTATGGTAGTTCTCATTTTGAGTTCTCATCATTGTCTTGCTTCCATGATCATCATGTCATTTTCTATATCCATTGGTGATTGAGGAAGACCATCATCTCATCTCTTCTATGATCAGAATGATGGATTCAATTCATTTTCATTATTTATTTGGTTATTTCCATGATCATCATGTAGAATTTTGTATTACTTGTTAGCTTCTCACGTGTTTTCATTTGATAGCTTTGTTAGTATAAGTTGAATCATCCATGTTAGCTGTCAATAGTTGCTTCCATTATTTTTGTTAGTTTATTTTGTTCATAACTTTGGTGTATATCTCTCTCATCTCTTCTTCTCTATCCCTTTTATTTAAAGCTTTCCTTATCTTGGCATCATGTTTTCTTTATCATTATTCTATATTTTGCACCCATTTTTCATGCATAAGACTTGGCTCATTTTATCTCTCATTTCTTTACTTCTTATGTGATTATGTGTGCTATCCCATGTCTTGAGAAATTTTATATATCATATGATTAGTAGCCAAGCCTTTAGTTGTTTGTGTGTGTGTGTGTGTTGCATTAGTTTCTTTGCATCTACGATCATGCATATTTTTCTAACCCATTTTGCTTAGCTCGGTGCGGAGGAGTACTAGGTGAGCTTCTTTCATCTTTGCATCCCAATTGTGTGTGTTTTTCTTATTATATCTAGCATTCTTACCATGCGGCTACTTGCTTACTTGATATATCTCTTTGGATAGTGGCGGATGGAGGTTATTTTGCTTAAGTTGGGATGATATTGATTTCCATATATGTGGACTTATCTTTTCTTTGAGTAACACTTTTTTCAAACTCTTTTTCTAAATGCATGAAATCAAAACATTCCAAAGTAAGTGATTTAGTCTATACTGGTTTACTTCACATGGTAATTTTAGCATTAATAATCATAACATGAGCATATATTGATAATAAATCTCATATATAAAATTAATAGAGGCTGATCTTTGATCGACTGAGCAGGGGTACCCAATTCATGATTGTAGGTGTCTCGGGGGTACCCGAGCACACCCAACAGTTTAGATTCTCGATTTCTGATTTAATATCACTAGTGTAGTGTAAAATAGAAAATGAGAGTCCAGATCTGGAAACTTCATAGAAAATTCATTTATTACAGAATATGCCAAAAATGGACTAGATCAACAGATCTCATAGTTGACACCTAATCTTTTTAGAAAAATCAGGAAATTCATGACTCGTGCCAAAGGGCACTGTTCGTTATAACCAAAGA
The DNA here is from genome assembly GCA_030407325.1 of Camellia japonica. Classification (NCBI taxonomy): domain Eukaryota; kingdom Viridiplantae; phylum Streptophyta; class Magnoliopsida; order Ericales; family Theaceae; genus Camellia; species Camellia japonica. The sequence goes on along the minus strand of JAPPVO010000014.1, from coordinate 87,899,529 downwards.
TGTCTCAGTTCGAAACCTTAGGTGTGAGGGGGGAAGCTCATAAATTGAGCACCCTTGCTCACCTAATCAAAAGATTGGCCTCTACTAAGCTATGATATGAGTTTTATAGATATTATATATTTATGTTCCAGTTATTTAATAATGCTAACATTACTATATGAGGCAAGCAATTTATAGATTGTGTCACTTGTTTTGGTTATGCTTTGATTTCATTTTGCAAGGATTTTGTACAACTCAGAATAAAAAATGAACTCAGAAGCATAAGTATTAACTGCATTCCAACACAAGCAACACAACCTCCACCCACTACCATTCACACTGATATTTCAGTTAAGAATCTAGCCTTATTGTATAACAATGGATATGATAAATAACATGGACATATAGCATGCTAAAACAAAAAAAAAATGCTCACATGATAAGCCAAAAGAATGTATTAGAAATATATGCACGATCTTGTATATAGATAGCTAATGCAATAAATACACAAAATGCATCTAGAGGCTCAACTACCAATATATGATATATGTATAATCTCAAGGCATGAGGTAGCTCACATTATTAGTTTAGAAATGATAAATTCCATAAATGCAAATGAGCTGAACCCGAATGCATGAAAAATGTATGCAAGTCATGAATATGATGAATAAGATGTGATGCTATATAAATAAAGCATGTAAATAAAAGAGACAGAAAGACGTAGGGTTGGGAGTTATTACAAAAATTCGAATGAATAAGAAATGGAGACGGGAGAGAAAGATTACTACAACAATTGAATGAATAAGAAAAGGAGGAGGAAGAGAGAGAGCTTATTACAACAATTGAATGAATAAGAAAAGAAAAGATGTGGGGTTGGATAAATTATTACAACAATCAAATTAAATGAATTAAACAAGAAGAAATTCAAGGCTAAGAAATAGATAGGAACCTAGAATCATCTCTTTGTAAACCAGGGCAGGTTAATACCCAAATCCATGCTATTAAATGAAGAGAGCAGATTGACACCATTTCTAAGGTAAAGCCTTATAAAGCTAATGAAAGCTCTATAGGGCTTCTAAGAAAGTAGGGAAGAAGAGAGTAAAAATACACATAACTCATCAAAAGGTTGAAGACTTATCTTCTATGCCATGAAATATGGATGTAGAATCCATTTCCATGTTAAAAATTGGTGAGAAGAGAGCTTTCAACGTTTTTGAGGAGGAAGATCTTATAGCTTCAAGAAAGTGAAAAATAGCAAATGATCATCCAATGGATCCTGTGAAGCAACCACAAATACTCATTAGGATTGAATAGGGATTGAATCACATGGATTAAAACATTGGGATGATACAAAAGAGATAAGAAAGTGCAATGAAATAAAGAGATTACACTATCTAATAGTTCTATAGGGGGTGGCTGAGCCATCTACATCCCAAAGCTAAAATACACATTTAAGTACAAGAAAGTAATAAATTACAACATTTATGGGCGATGGCTAAGCCATTTACATCCCAAAGCTTAAAGACTACATTGAAACAAAGATAAATTATGCTATAAGTCTATGGGGGGTGGCTAACCCATCTACTTCCCAAAGAGGATCACATGCTAGAACAACAAAAAGTTATAGAAAAGAGAGAAAGAAAAGAGAAAATGATGAGAAAAGTTCAAACTCTTACCTTTCAAAGTAAGGAAGAGATTTTGATTACCAAACTTGCTTCCAAATGCCCTCAAGGTCTTTGGATATGTCTTGAACACTTAGGAAGAAGCCTTAAGATCAAGCTTTAGTGGCGTTTTGGTCGTGTATGTATCATGGTGGAGAGTTGAGAAGATAGAGGTTCAAAGGTGGTGTGATGTACAAGCCCTTAGAATTACTGTCTAAGCCTTAGAAAATATTTCTCAACCTTTCAAAATAAATTGCCAACCCTTTGAAATAAATAGGAGATGTTGTATATATAGAGTTTTGAGGCCAAAAATATGTAACATATTTGTGGAGGAAGTCAAAGGCAAAATATCTGAGATATTTGTGTGAAACTTGCAAAAAAAGCCGAATTTCTTGAAACTGCTCTGTTTCCCGGACAAATCATCTGGTCAGACAAAAAATCATTTGGCTAGAAAAGAAAAAAAAAAAAAAATCATTTGGCCAGACAATTTTTTTAAAGGGGAAAACAAGGTTTTTTTTTCCAAAAAATTCTCATTCATTCTACTCATTTCCACTTTGTCCTTGCTCAATTTATTGAAAAAATATAACACTTGAATTTTGAAAAGCGAGCCTCGAAACTTTGTAGAAATGTTTGGCTCCACATGAAAAAAAACATTTTGAAACGAGTTTTAAGGTCGTCTAAAATGTTTGGCCAAAATTAGTGTAAGGTTGCTTGAACCCAGCTCTCCTACTAAAGAATTCGTACGATAGCACATTCTAACTTTCATCATCAGGCGTTTAGAAAAAACTGCCTAAGTCTTAAAGTCGGTCAAAATGGGATGTCTACAATGAACTTCCCCTCCTCATACCTAAGTTTCCGAGTTGAGACACTTTAGTTACAACAGATAGTGGCCTTTGGCACGAGTCATGGGTTTCCTAGTTGTCCCAAAAGATTAGGTGGCGACTCTGAGTCTGGTGATATAGTCCATTTTTTGGCATTTCTTGTGATTAGTGAATTTTCTATGGATTTGCCATATTTGGACTCTCATTCTGTTTCACATTGCACTAGTGGAGTTAGACCAAGGTTCTAACTATCGGGCCTGCTTGGACCCCCGGTTCAGGAGATCACACACTTTGGTCACTTGAGTGGTCTGTTTGAATTTAGTGCGTAAAAGCTATCATTTTAAGTCAGATTTGTTGGCCCAAACCTATTTTTTTCCGTACACTATATATTGACCAATGCCTTTCTCTTTCCTCACTTTTTTCTCTCTCTACTCTCTTATTCTTAGAGTTCTCTCTTCTCTTTCTTAAATCTTTACCCAAACTCTACAAAACCTTTGATTTACCATAGTTAGAGTTGGAGTTTCACCTTTTTCCTTTGATATAAATTAGAGTTAGAGTTTCACCTTACTCCTTTAATTTCTCTTAAATGATTTTATAAATGGATATTTGGTATTTTCTTGCATAAATTTAGGAAATGCGTGGAGATTTTCAAAGCATAAAATGTGAAATCTAGGGTTTGGGATGCATGGAATATTTTCTTTTGATTTCCCTATGAAATGAAAATTTCTAAAGTTTATTTGAGTGTATAAATTTGAAGAAATCCTAATATAATGAAAATTCCTAAATTATGGAAAAAGTTTTCAACTTCATGAACTCTATGAATTTGGAAACAATTGAGAAATTTAATTTATACATGTGAAATTGATAAGAAATATTCGTGGAAATGTTGGAAGTTGATGATTATTGTGTTAATATAATCAAACTTTTATGGAATGCAAGAAATTGTATGGATTTGGGAAATTAGAAATTTATAATCATTTTGAGAAATTAGAATTTGAAGGATGTAAATTGATGAAATGATGAGAATTTGAACAATTGATTAAGATGGATAATAATTTGGAAATCGCTCCACTTTATACCTTGTTAAACTTGTTGAGAATATCATTATATAATGTTGTTAGTTATGCTCTAATATTGTCTATTTGGAATATTTTGATAGAGATAACTGTTGTTGACAATGGGCGGAGGATTGTGTTGTTGTAGAAAATCTAGAGTGAACTGAAACCTATTTGTAAATGATTTGTGATGTGGTGATAACAAGGTGATTTTGATGATTTGTAAGATTATATAATTGGAATGGTGATGAATGGGAATAAATTGAGATACACTCGTAATGAGACATGTATTGTGCTATATAGAGGTATTGAGTTCCTTCCGGTTAGCACCCAGTAAAGTGAGGTTGTGTTATATATAAGTACAGTGCTTCTTCCAGCTAGCAACTTGTGGAGAAGTATTTTTCAAATGACACCACGTGGCCAAGATAGCCCTAAGATGTTGGGTAAGGTGCCATGTGGATGAGTCATGTTCCCGAGGTGATCATGGCATTGCCGAGATGTCCTGTGGTAATGCTAGAATCTCGGGATATTCGGATAAGGGACAAGAATCCTAGAACAGAGGCTCTCAGTCTGGATAAGGATAAGGCTCATGAAGAGTTTATCCCTATCTAGCCGAGAGTCTAGGATGAGCATTGAGCTTGAGTCCAATGAAGTGAGGCTTTTAGGGGACTAGGTCACTGCTGCTTATAAAAGTGAGGCATCCTCGTGTCGAAGGGAAGTTTTGGACTGGTGAGTTTAAGTACTGTTTTCATATCTGTGAGAGATAAGAATTACCGACTTGATTGTTAGAGTGCCCCTAGGTGGACGAACCACCGCAGTATTCTCATCTTTTTGTTTGCAAGTTGTTGGTTCAATCTATTCTGCTGGTGCTCTCTAGCTAAGTTCCCTGTTTGGTTGTGTGGTCAGAAATCAACACCCATAATTTGGCGCCATCTATGGGAACTTAAGGAGGATGGATGGCTAATAACGAACAGGAAGTGAAAATTGGGCATGACATCCACAGTGAGAAGGAGGAGCATGTGGATCCTAATGCCAGAGGAGAGAACAAAAATACAGGAGCGTAGGAACCAAATCTTGGGGCGAATGATGTCGGAAAAGGGCGCAACGGCCCAAAGAAGGGAGGCCAAGATGAGTATTACAATGAAAGCAATCTCCAGGTATGGAAGGATAGATGCCTGAGAAGGGATAAGGAGATGAAAGACATGGTGAATAAGTTGACAAACCTACAAATAATGGTCAACTTCATGATGAAAAACAACATGATGCAACCATCGTTCCCGTTGCAAGACACACCAGCACCAACAGCCAAAACTGATGCCCAAAAAGGAGGACAAAGGACAATCTAGTTGTCCTATAGCAAGGTAAGGGATAGGAAAACTCACATCAGCCGTCACGGGATGTTGGGCAAACAGAGTTAGTGCGAGGTGAGTTGTAGAGGACACCACGAACCAAAGGGACCTGTGTCAAGGGATCTCGGTAGATCCAAGGGAAGGGCATCTATTTTGATGTAGTGGATGAAGGGAAGTTTAAGAGAATGCACAGCTACATCGGAAGCAGCACGCCAAAGAGCCTGAAGTCTATTGATAGCCGAGCTCCCGGTAGAACGAAGGAGGACTTGAGAGACTACCTCTACAGAAAGAGACTTAACACCGAGATCACATCCAATGTCCAGCCAAAGATGCCATTCCCGATGGAGTTGAATAGGTTTGAGGCGCCGAAGAGATTCAACATGCCGAGGTTTTAGATCTACGATGGTAAGTCTGATCCAAACTTTCATGTTGGTTTGTACTTGAATTCAATGGCTTTGTAAAGCGGGAATGAGAAGCTGTTATGCAAAGTATTCCCATCATCCTTTGGGGAGATGGCATCAGATTGGTTCCATAAATTGCCAAAAGGGAGTGTAAAGAGTTGGGAAGGCCTGGCCGAGAGGTTTGTTACTAACAAGTCGCAGCCACTGAGGGTAGACTCCCTATTGGCTTTGAAGATTAGAAATGGCGAAGGCCTCAGGGCTTACGCTAAGAGATACTATGATGTGTACAACCGGATTCCGGCTTGTAACCAGCAACTGGCGGTTGTGTCTTTTAAGAACGGCCTGGATGATAATTGCCCACTTCGAAAATCACTTGCAAAAACCCAACTGAAGAGCATGGAAGAGCTCATGGCATGGAGTGAGAAGTATGCCAGAGCAGAGGAAGGCACACAAAGAAAGGGGACACCAAAACAAGAAAGGAGAAACGGCTCGCCGAAGCGAGGCCGAGGGAATATCGGCATTTATAGGCTGAAAACAGGAATGAGGGCTATGCAGACAGTCGGCACGACATTCAGAATTCCAATCTGTAAGGTTTTGGAGAGGATCAAAAACCATCCATACTATAGAGCGTCAGAGAAGGTCCTTGGCAAGTTCATGGACAGGAGTATGGGGAAGCATTGTGCTTACCATAACGAGGATGGGCACATGACTCAGGAATGCAGGGCTCTGAAGTCACACCTAGAGGATCTGGTTAGACAGGGACACTTGAGAGACCTAGTCAATGAGGTGAAGACAAGAGAGGAGCACATGAGACTGCCATAAGTACCAGCAGCACCACCTTCACCATCACCACTGTAGTAGGCGGATGGACCTCGGGTGATCAATGTGATTCATTCAAAGGTCAATGAGAATGAAGTTCGAGGGGCGACCTAGAGAGTGAGGCACCTGCAACATGTATATCAGGTCCAGCAAAAGAAGCCCAGAATAAATGAATATCAGGGACTGATGATTTATTCCACTGAGGCAGACTTGGATATAGTGTAGCATCCGCAAAATGATGCCCTGGTGGTAACTCTGAAGATTGAAGATTACTAGGTAAGGCGAATATTGATTGATTAGGGCAGCTCTTGTGACATCATATATATCAAACGTTACAAGGAGCTTGGCCTCCACCAGGATGATTTAGAGCAATCAGACAGCCCGATGTGGTCTCTGGAAGCCACGATTCTAGAGGTATATGCAGGGAACAAGAAGGCAGTAATGGAGTTTATTGTGATAGATACTCCCTCCTTATACAACATTATTCTAGGGAGATCGTGGTTGCATGCAATGAGGGTTGTTCCCTTAATGCTACACCAACTGTTGTAATTTCTAACTGAACAGGGGATTGAAGAAATAAGGGGAGACCAAGTACATACAAAAAAATTGCTCTATAGCAGCAATGAAGTACACCTATAATACAAGGGAAGCATAAAGTGAAGAGATTGAAAGCGAAGACCACGAGGTCTTGGATGATGTCAGCAAAGAGCCAGCCGACAAGAGCTAAGAACCCTTGAAAAAGGTTCTTGTGTAAGAAGGTAATAATGAATGATTCTTCCTCCTCGGCTTTGGGTTAGCCGAGGAAGAAGAAAAAGAACTAGAGGCTTTCTTGAGAGAGAACATAGAGGTGTTTGCTTGGATACCCTATGAGATGCCTGGGATCAACCCTGAGGTCACCTGTCACTGACTTAACGTGGACAGGTTGGCTAAACCAGTCATCCAAAGAGCAAGAAGGCCAACATTGATACATGAGTAGGCAATTGAGGAAGAAGTAGACAGGCTACTAAAGGCACAGGCTATCAGAGACGTGAATTATCCCACCTGGTTGTCCAATACAGTAGTAGTGAAGAAGAAGAATGGCAAGTGGAGGGACTGTGTAGACTTCATAAGCTTGAACAAGGTTTGCCCCAAGGACAGTTTCCTACTACCCAAGATTGATCAGCTGGTAGATGCCACATCGAGGCATGGAAGGATGAGTTTTCTGGACACATACAAAGGTTATCACCAAATAGCAATGTATGCCCCAGATGAAGAAAAGACAACATTCATTGCCCTTAAAGAACTCTATTGCTATAGAGTAATGTCTTTTGGGTTGAAGAATGTAGGAGCAACATACTAAAGATTGGTCACCAGAATGTTCAAACATCTGATTTGGAGGACAGTGAAGGTCTACATAGATGATATGGTTGTTAAAACGAAGGAACCTAGGAACCATCTAGTCGACCTGAAGGAGGTCTTTGACATATTGAGAACATATCGGCTTCGACTTAATGCCTCGAAGTGTGCATTTCGAGTTGGATTCGGTAAGTTCCTGTGGTATTTGGTTACTAGGAGGGGTATTGATGTGAGCCCAGATCAGATCAAGGTCATCATCGACCTGAAGAGCCTGACAACAGCCAAACAAGTCTAGATTTTGACTGGAAGGACAGCAGCCCTGAACGGGTTCATCAGCCAAAGTTTAGATAAATGCAAACAGTATTTTGGCTTATTGAAAAAGGCCATAGAATTTTTGTGGATAGAAGAATGTGAAGTCGCCTTGGTCGACTTGAAAAAGTACCTGACAACCCCACATGTGTTATTGAAACTGGTACTAAGGCCCCGTTTGGGGACTGACTAAATTAGCCAATTAGCCAAAAAGTTACTAAATTAGCCAAAAAGCCAACCACTCATACCAAAAAGTCAAAGATTCTCTTTTCTCTCTACTTTTTGCACATCTTTTCGTAATTAGCCAAAAAGTCATCCCAAACATACAAGTTTTTTTTACCTATCTTTTTAGCCAAATAGCCAAAAAGTTACTAAATTAGCCTGTTCCCAAACGAGGCCTAAGAGAAGAATTGTTCTTATACCTGGCAGTTTCAAACCAAGCTGCGAGTGTCGTGGTAATCTGAAAAGAAGAAGGTGAGCAAAAGGCAGTGTATTATGTGAGCAAGACCTTGGTAAATGCAGAAACTAGGTACCTGCCTCTGGAAAAGTTAACATTGGCCCTAGTTTTGGCCTCGAAGAAGTTGAACCACTACTTTCAAGCCCATAAGATTGTGGTGATAACTAAACATCCTCTAAAGTCCCTGTTGCAGCATGGAGATCTGACAGGCAGAGTAGCCCGATGGGTTGTAGTTCTCGGTCAGTACAACTTAGAATTCAGGCCGAGAACAACAATTAAGGGCCAAGTTTTAGCTGACTTTGTGGCAGAATTCTCTCCAGGCACGATCTCAAGGCGGGCACTGGTGAGTGCGGCCTAGAATGTCTAGGAGAGCCGGAAGAAAACCAACTGGGGCCACGGAACCCAATGCCAGCAGAACAAAAGAAGGGAGAAGAAAGGCTAAAACCCTGCGATATTTACATCAACGACTCCTTCCACCTCTTTGTCGATGGCAGCTTAAACCAACAAGGAGTGGGGGCAGGAGTGGTTTTGGTGTTGCCAGATAGGTGAATGATAGAATAGTCCATTCGTTCGGGGTTCAAGGCCTCAAATAACGAAATAGAGTGCAAGGCATTGATTGCTGAACTGAAGCTAGCAGCAGCTATGGAAGCCGACAAGGTGGTAGTCTTTTGTGACTCTTAGCTCATTGTAAATCAAGCATCAGGCGAGTACGCAACCCAAGATAAAGGGATGATAGCCTATGTGAATGAGGTTGTCAAGCTGTTAACACATTTCGAAAGCTGCAATAGGTTAGCCGAGATGATAACAGCCATGCCGATGCCCTGATTAACCTCGCCAGCGCAATAAAATTAGGTGAGGCAAGGACAATAATGGTGGATTATCTGTCAGGCCCAAGTATAGAGCCTCTAATAATAGAGTGCTAAGTAATGTGTGTGGAGATGGGTCCAAATTGGATGGATGCCATAGTTATGTTCCTTAGAGATGGCAGGCTGCTAGCAAATAGAAAAGAAGCGCACAAGATCAGATTAAAGTCGGCCAGGGTCTGCTTGTCAGCAGAAGGCAACTGTATAGGAGATCTTTCACTAGACCCCTTTTGTGATGTCTGCACCCATCCCAAGTAGATGACCGTCTGTACGAAATCCATGAGAGAGTATGTGGAAGCCATGCTGGGGGCAGATCATTTGCCCATAGATCCATATCTCAGGGATACTAGTGGCAATACATGCAGAAAGATGCTGAAGCTTATGTGAGAAAGTGCAAGAAATGCCAAAGGTTTGCACCTTTGATACACCAGCCAGTTGCAAATCTAAATCCAGTGTCCAGCCCCTGGCCATTTGCCCAGTGGGGCATGGATTTGGTTAGGCAACTGCCCTAAGTAACTAGACAGAGGAAGTTCCTACTAGTAGCAACTGACTACTTTATGAAATGGGTAGAGGCTGAACCCTTAGCCAAAATATGAGATGTGGACATGAAGAACTTTATTTGAAAGAACATAATCACCAGATTTGGAATCCTAAGAGCCATAGTAGCAGATAATGGCACTCAATTCGATAGCAAGTTGATCAAAAACTTCTGTGCGAAATACAAGATTAAGAACTACTATTCTACTCCTAGCTTTCCTCAGAGCAATGGAAAAGCATAGGCTTCCAACATGACCATCTTGGAGGGAATCAAGAAAAGGCTAAGAGCTGCTAAAGGCAAGTGAGTGGAGGAATTGCCTAATGTCTTATGGGCATATCAAACTATGCTGAAAAAATCTACTGGAGAATCTCCTTTTGCCATGGCATATGGCACTGAAGCAGTCATCCCATTAGAGATCGGTATCCATGGAATCAGAACCTAGGGAGTGGAGAATGGGACAAACGAGGCATTCCTTGCCCAAGATCTTAATCTTATAGAAGAAACAATGGAGAGAGCAGCAATTCGGCTGGAGGCATACCAGTAGTAGCTTGCTAAAGCGTACAAAAGAAAGTTAATCCCATAGAGTTTCAAGTTAGGGACCTCATCCTAAGGAAGGTTGTCGGCAATAAGAAAGATCCCAAGGAGAGCAAGCTTGGCCCAAATTGGGAAGGACCATATTGCATTATCTCGGCCGTAGGCAATGGAGCTTATCGGCTTGAGGATACTGATGGCAAAAAGCTGCCAAGACCCTGGAACACAAGCAATCTGAAGTTTTTCTACCATTAATTCTTGTTTTTCAAAGTTTTTCTCTATGTAAAGGTTTATTAGCTGAAGTATTAATAAAGTACTAGCTCGATTTTGTGCTTATAAAATATTGTTGAAATCTGTGCGATAAGACTGAAAAGTCTTAAGACGATGTTCCCATGGTGAACGTGAAGATTAACTTAGACTTGCCATAATGTTAGAGTTGAATTAAGTTTGCGATGCTTTGGCATGAAACATGGCGATTAACTTAGACTTTCCATAATGGTAGAGTTGAACTAAGTCTGCGATGTTTCGGCATGAAACAAGGCTAAACTGGCCATGACTTGGTCAGTTTGAAAGGAAAGCTGAGGAGAATGCTACTCTCGGTGCACTAAGGTTAAGCCTTAAGTGCTTCGTTCAGGCGAGCCAAACATAAAGACCCCAGTCAGGAGTGTCTAGATGCATCCTTAATCTGAACATAAGTGGTACTTAGGTTCACATTTGGGGTAGGAAATAGGAATGAGCATAACACTTGTGAAAATTTTGAAAAATTTTACGAGTTGAAGTTATCTGAAGTAATTGAATGGAGGGATACCCGGGGTATTTCTATCCGAGATAACCAACCAGGTTGTTAGACTTGGAAGGGTGAAGTCTTGCCAGAAAACAGTTAGTACAAGTGACGAAAACAACACTTGTAAACATTTGATGAGAAATTGTTATAAGTGCAATTAGGCCAAGATAATTAACAAGAGTTGTTATCCGAGATGTGGATGTATCCAAGGTAAGGAACCAAGTTATCACACTTGGAAAGGTAAGAAAAATTCTAAGTATGAACAAATATGCAAGGCACGAATAAAAGGCAGTAAGCATACAGAAGAAACATTCAACACTTAGAAGCAAAGAGAAGTCTTGCATTAAAAAAAGAAAGACTTGCATTCATAGAGGAAACTTGTTCAATTACAAACAGAAGGCACATCGGCCTGATGTGAGAGAAAATTGTTCAAAAGAAATGGTTCCAAATAACAAAGTTACAAAAGTTCAAAGAAAAGAGAAAGTTCCTAAGTGCTAGGGTCTTGTGCATTGATCTCGGACTGAGGAACATCAGCTCTTGGTAGTGTCTCAACCTCGGTAGACAACTTAGCAAATTTTCGGCTAGGAGCATCGATCTCAAGAAGAGTCTGGTCTAGGCTTTTCTCGGCGGAGAGGATTTCGGCTTCAGAAGTCGGCTTCTAGGGGAGGTGCCTTTGGAGACCTTTTCTTTCTTCTCTCCGGTCAAGTCCAAGACTTGATCGTTAAGAGTTGGGGAATTGGCCCCAATAGTAGCATCCCCCCTTCCCCTTCATCAACATCAATCTCTTCGTCTTCGGCCTCGTCCTCGGATGGGTTTGGCGATGGAGGAAAAGGCACATCAAGTTGGCTGATATCTCAGAGTAGTGAGTCCTTGAGGATAGATAGCTTTTTGAGCGTTGCCATTCAGCCTAAGAAGTAGCCTGTGTTGCAATCTAGATTGACTTGCTTCTTATATTAATCGTGCACGTTGGCCTAGCCTTCGACATAAGCCTTCTGGGGGCCTTGACCTCGGGTTCCTTAGCCTCCAATGTCTGCTCGAGTTTGGGCTCAGCTTTGGCAACTCGGACCTCGGCAAACTTGGCTTCGGCCTTGGCCACTTCAACAACAGCCTCAGCAGGTTCGGTTTTGGCCTCGGCTTCGTTCTGAGCACTTTAGGCAGCTTTTGATTTGTCCAGAAAACTCTAAATGCGGGTCCCGGCTTCATTGAGTGAAGCAAGGAGAGGTACAACTTCCTTGGTCTTCTTGACCAGATCCTTTTTCATCATCTCGATCTTGACCGCATGAGAATAAGCATACTGGATGGCTTGCAAGAAAAATAACAAGTTAGAAAACTTTGGCTAAGTGCTGGAAAGCTGAATGGAAAAGTAAAAAATTAGAGACTTACCAAAACCGAATGTCGCATCATCATTGCAAAGACTCTTGATGGCAGCACGATGGTGGATAGAACAGCGCTGAACTCTAGATTCTTGATGGCACTATTATCGACCCTGAGGGGCTGGTCACCAATGAGAACCTTGGACACTCAGGTCTCTTCAGCGAGGAAGCTATTCCCTTTCTTAGGACCCTCTGATCTCGGCTTTTTGGGCAACGACACTTCTGATGAATCAGCTCTTATCGGCCTCTGTAGGAATCTTATCGGCCTCAACCAATTTCGAAATAGGCAGTGCGTCCTCTGAGTCAGAGGCAATGGTGGTGACCTTGGCTTTTGCCTTAGTCGTTTTCACCCTTTTTTGTTTAGGCTTTTGCTGGGATTGAGAGGGAGAAGACTAGACCGTCACAATGCCAAGAATGTTGGTAAGGAGATCCTTAGCAACAATTGGCTTTTGACCCATTTCCTTGGCAGTCTCAACAACAGTAACTTTGATGCTGAAATTGATGGCAGGAAGAGCAATGGGAGGATTGGTAGGATTGTAAGTCGATGCCTCTGAATCTTGGTGCCTTCTGCTATGCGTTTTGTCGACAAGAGCGTTGGGAGGTCGGCGACTACGTTAGCACTATGATGGGGGAATGAGTTGAGTTGGAATGGAAGTGGGTGACTAGTCCACTAGGTCGGACGATGAGGCTTAATCTGGCTTGGGCGAAGAAGTGACTGGTTGAGTGGATGTTGATGTCTTGCTCCTTCTAAGGACGTCGGAGAGTGAGGATCGGTAGGTTGGCACGTAATTCAGTAGGATGGGGGCTTTGCGTATTTCAATGGACAGGTCCAAAAGCCTTTTTAGATCTTAGCTCGGGATGTAGGACGGTTGAAATGACTTGCTCGGCTGAGGAAAAGCTACAAAAGTCAGACAAAACATTAGCATAGATAAAAGAAATAAGTTACCAAGTGTTAAATAGAAACAAAACTATGAGATGACTAAGTTCTTACCTTCGTCTTCCCTAAAGGCTCCTCGACGTAGAGGGTAGAGATGAAGATCGTCATTTGGTGTGAGTTCCTAATTTCCCGAGACAATCAAGTAGTCATCCCCAGCGCCTTTGTTAGAGTCAGGGAGGTTGGCTATTAGTTTGTACTTGGTGGATCTGGGCTTGAGGTAGTAAATGTAGCCGCTCTTCGATTTGAGGCCACACATGGTATAACAGTATTGAAGGTCGGACAGGGTTATCCTAGCTTTTTCTTAGTGTGCTAGCTCGACAACATCGTTGATGACACTAAAGGTGTTGACTGCTAGCTGTATGGGGTTAAGTTTGTAAAAATGGATAACTTCCCTAAAAAAGATATCAAGGGGGAATCTGACTCCACCCCCAGTGATAGACACTACGGGGAAAGGCATATAATTCTCTTTGGGCATCATGTAGTCCTCCTTCTCGGCCAATCTTAGTTGAACGTCAGCTGGGATAGAGAACTCCTAGCGGAAATATTCTAGTTTGGTTGGGAAGTCTACCCTCCATTTGAACATCCACATTACTTCAGCTAGGAGTATTTGGTACTAGACTTCGGAGAAAGGTGACTGGTGTGGGTTTGAAGACCTCAGCTAGACCCTGATGGCACAAGGGCGAGGATAAATGAGGTGCAAGGGTAAGAATCTGGAAACAAACCAGAAAAGAACAGAAGTAATGTGGATGTTCAAACCCATTTATCCTCTAAGATCTGTTAGAGGATAAATGGGTTTGAACATCCACATTACTTCTGTTCTTTTCTGGTTTGTTTCCAGATTCTTACCCTTGCACCTCATTTATCCTGATGGTGTGGGTTTGAAGACCTCAATTTTTCTAAGGCAATAATCTTCTAAATCAAATCCCAAGCCTAAAACTATAAAGATAAATGAGGTGCAAGGGTAAGAATCTGGAAACAAACCAGAAAAGAACAGAAGAAAAATATGATTCAGAATCAAGAAGTGCAATTAGAGGCATTGACAAATTTATGAGCATCAATTCGTGACATCTAACGATTGAGTACAAGGCAACGTGTAGGAAACATGAATAAAACAGAGCACAAGAACATGAAAATGAGAACAAGAAGAACATTGAAAGAAATCAAAGCCTAAGCATATGGAATAACGAAACTTGAATATGCAAATACAAATTTAATGGCAATGCAAGTACGGGAACAAATGCAGTAGTAAGCATATGGCAAATTCAAAAGAGAAATTTACTGATGAATAGTAAATAATAAAAATGAAAAAAGAAGAAATCGGTGACTTACAGTGTGAAACCGAAGAAACGAACATCAGGATGGAGTTCGCCAGAGTTAGATGATGTAGATGATTGGAATCAGATGATGGAGAGTTCGTTGGCGGTAATTGATGGAGCAGTTGCAGAGCTTGAAAGCATGAAAATGACGATTTCGTAGAGAGGGAAAATTTGAGAAGAGAGAGAAAATGTATTTTCATAAGTGAAAAGATGAAGAGAAAGGGGTAAAGTTTTGTTAAAAACTAAAAAAAGGTGGCTGTAGACACCCCATTTTGACTGCCCTTAAGACTTAGGCGTTTCACTCTGAACACTCGATGATGAAATATTATGTTGTGTAATTGTTCAAATCTTCAGCAAAAGAGTTCAGGTTTGAGCTTCAAACCCAAACCTTGTACCCCATTTGGGCCAAAACTTGTTTTTCTAGCTTGATCACTTAAAAATCAGCAAGACCAAAAAATGACCGGTAGACCACATCCTTTTAGTTGGCTGACCATCCTCTTGGCTGGCCAGCCATGTTTATCGAGAGCAGATATTTTGTAGCAGCTAGCTGCTCCCATGCACGGGCTTTGGACTAGCTATCTCTTTTGCAGATATTTCCATTGAAGGCGGTTGAAAGTCTATAAAAACAACACATTCTCTCTGAATTTAGGGTTAGAGAATTGTTTGACAAGCTTAGAGTTCCCTCAAAGCTTTCCTCCACCCTTTTGAATATAGATACAATATACATACACCATTAAAGCTCAAACTTCAAGCTTTTTACTGAACCTTTGAACATAATTTCAGATACTTTAGGGTGTTTAGATTGTGGTTTGTGAACTAGAAGATCATCCCCTCTTCCAAGAGGTGAACTTTGAACTTTTTACCACCTTCTCTCTCTCTTTTTCTTTTCTTTAATACTAATTTTTAGAGTATTTTAGGCTTTAAAATGTGATTTAAATTTTGTTGAAGATGGAAGGGTTAGCCACCCTTCCACATAGGCTTGTTCTCTAGTGTTGTTCTCTTGTTGTTCTTCATGTTTTTGCTTCTTTTCTTTCATTTTAGCACTGTTTTAGGTAGTTTTTGATTAAATATGAACTGTATATATGTGTTTAAAGCTAATGTAGATAGTTTGATTCTTGTCTCATATCTCTCTTTTTGGAAGATATTGCAAAGCTCTCTTCTAGTTCCTTCTTTGTAGCATGGAAATGGATGTTTCATCCATGTTCCATGCGTAGGAAGATGAGCTTGCAATCATCTCTCCATAGCTTTCATTTCTTGCTTTTACGTAGTTTAGTTTTTCTTTTGCTTCATAGCTATATGAGAGCTCTTTCATCAAGACCATTAGAGACTCTTTTCTAGTTCCTTTGAAGCATGGAAAAGGAGGTTTCAATCCATCTTCTATGAGTAGGAAGAAGAGTCTCCTTGGTTTTCTTAATGATGGAATCTCTTATGCATGAGCTTTTCCTCCAAGAATGGCTTCTTCTAAACCTATTCTCTCGAAGCTTGAGTATTCACCTACTCTTGTTTTCCATGAGATTCAATGGGTTTTGGCCATATCTTTGATTGTATCTTTCATAATTAGTTTTATTTAGCTTTATATCAATTAACTGCCCTCTCGTTGTTTCACTAATCATCATTTAAATACCCTTGGGATGTTTGATGATTTGTGAAGCAAACCTACTTTGTCCTTGAGAATCTTCATGACAGGAGGGAGTAGGAAGGATGAACATCTTTTGGAAATCCTCTGTTTTACTCTATTTCAGTTCTGTCGTAGCATGTGTTTCCCCAAAACTAGTGGCCGGCTAGCCATTACTTTGTACGGCCGACCACCCTTTTTGTATGGCATTGATGATTTTTCCAGGAAGATAGAGCAGATCCTGAGGCCTAAAACAGAGTCATTTTTAGACTATGAACATAGCAGCTTCTGGTAGTAAGCAGTGGGGGATTTTGGAAGATGTCCTTGCTCGTACGCATGTGATTCCCCGCCTCTCACTCAAGTCCATTAGATTAGTAGTTTTGATATTTCTATTTTGTAATAATTAGTTAATAATTAATTAATTAGTTTATGTATTTGTAATAATTAGTTAATTCGGACATTCATTTGGACCTTCATGTGCGAGGACAAATTTGTAATATGCGATGTATGTTTTCCAACCCCTTTTTCTTTATCCCTTTTATTTACATGCTTGTCGTGGTTGCATATAGTATCATGTTTTCTTTTCATATCATTGACATGCTTTGTATCCATTTTTGCATACACAAGGGCTTCAAGTTAATCCATATGACATGTTAATAAGCCGAACCTAATAAGTTGCATTCTTTTATGTGTTGCATTAGTCATGTGTATTCTTAGAGTCATGCATTTTCTAATTACTTTTGTTTTCTTTGGTTTACCTCGGAGTACTAGGTGAGCATTTTTGCTTTAGCATATTACATATGTGTTTGTGTTGCCATGTCAAGCATACTACCATGAGGCTACGTGCTTATTTGAAATACTTCTTTGAATGCCTATGGATGAAGGCTATTTCGCTTAAAGTTGGAATGACTTTGATTGGTATACATGTGAGCTCACTTTTCCTTCAAGTGGCACGTATTTCTTTTCAAACAAACATGAAATCAAAGCATTTCAAAGTAAGTGATATAGTCTACACTTGTGTGCCTCACATAGCAAGTTAGCATAATAAAATCAGAACATGAGCATATAATGTCCATAAAATTCACATCATGATTAGTAGAGGCCGATCTTTGATCGGGTGAGTGGGGTGCTCAATTCATGACTTTCCACTCTCATATCTAAGTTCCTGAGCTGAGACACTTTGGTTATAACGGACAAGTGGCCTTTGGCATGAGTCACGAGTTTCCTAAATTTTTCAAATATATTTAGGTGGCGACTCTGAAATCTGGCAATGCAGTCCATTTTTGGCATTTCTGATGATTAATGGATTTTCTAAGATTTGCTGGATTTAGACTCTCATTTATTTTTCTATTTCACATTGCACTTATGAAACCAGATTCAGAACCATGGGAGTTCGAATTGTAGGGCAATCGCATCCGAGGAGTCTAAACCCCTCCAAGAAGCGTAAAAAACCAGCTACAGCAGCAAAGTGTAATGAAGTGCCTTGGACGACGTGCCTATTAGGCGGCACGGCCAGAAACGACGCGACTTGATAGCGCGTGCTTAGTACGGGCCAATAAGAATGGGACACGTGGAAGAAATGGTTGAAAATGACAGTTCGTGACTGCTCATGCGTAGTTGAAAACTCTTGAAATTCTTGAAATAATGAAGCAAAAACTTCGGCTAGAGAAGCAATCTCGATGAGATGCTTAAAGAACTTGGTTCTTGATTATTGATAAAGTGGGCGACTGAGTCCTGATTACTTGATGCCGATGAGTTATGATCTTGGTCGGAGTAGTATTTGCGTATTGAGCCAACATGTTGGGTGGACAAACTATGTAGGTTTCATCACCTCAGGTTGCCGAGGTAATAGAATCTAGAGGCAGTTGTGGGAAAGTATTTTGCGAATGACGCCACGTGGCCAAGATAGCCTTGAGATGTCAGCTAAGGTGCCACGTGGATGAGTCATGTTGCTGAGGTGATTACGACATTACCGAGATATTTTGCGGTAATGCCGGAATCCCGAGATATTCAGATAAGGGACAAGAGTCCTAGAACAGAGACTCTCGGTCTGGATAAGGATAAGGCTATGAGGAGTTTATCCCTATCTAGTCAAGAGTCTAGGATGAGCATTGAGCTTGATTCCAATGAAGTGAGGCTTCTAGGAGATTAGGTCACTGCTGTTTATAAAAGTGAGGCACCCTCGTTTGTCGAATGGAAGTTTTGGATTGGTGAGTTTAAGTATTGTTTTGATATCTATAAGAGATAAGAATTAATGACTTGATCGTCTGAGTGTCCCTGGGTAGACGAACCACTGCGGTATTCTCATCTTCTTGTTAGTAAGTTGTTGGTTCAATCTATTCTGTCGGTGCTCTCCAGCTAAGTTCCTTGTTTGGTTGTGTGGTTAGAAATCAACACCCACACAACCGATAAAGTGAAGATGAGCTATAAGTAGGTACCGCGTTCTTTCTGGCTAGCAATCGGTAAAATGGGGTTGTGCTATTGTCACGCCCCAAATTTTATTACTCGGAAATATTACCAAAACCTTTAATTCAAGTCCATTTTATTAAATACATTTATTATTACAAATAACCATTACATTGAGTAATAATAATATTGTTCTCTCTCGAATGAATACAACCATAATACATGTCAACATTCACATTGAATTACACATAAATCTCTCATTTACACTATGACTTGTAAAAGAAAATAAACTCTTCAAATCCTTAATCTGGCGTTCTAGACTTCATTCCTGAAAATGATTAAATTAAATGGGATGAACACGAAGTCCAGTAGGAATCTTCCCTAATTCTAAACAATAAGATCCCTAGATACATGCAATCATGAATGCTAACAAGTGATACATATACACTAAAGATTCTCTGTCATATTCAAAAATACAATATATATATAGGAAAACAATTTTTCTAAAGAAATCCACGAACCACTTTTCAAAGAAATGATTTTCTTTTGTTTATGTATGATTCTAGTATAATTTTCAAAAGTTTTATACGAAAATCCCTTGTTGACATTACCAAGAAGTGTAATTATAGAAAAGAATCATTCTAATATAAGACATAACAAACTATTATCCATTATAACCACGTTAGATGAATCTACACAATCCCACATATTTAACTGTACACCATTATGATTATTTACTTCTCATTATCACAATCACACATGTAGATCTTGTTATAATCGTTTCACATAAACCAAAAATAAACTAGCTCCAGTACCAAGCCACATCATCACACTACCACGCTTTACCGGTCACGAGCCGGAAGAAATGTGGAACCTCACACTTTACTGATCACAAGCCGGAAGAAGCGCAGAACTTCACGCTTTACCGGGCGCTACTCAGGAAGAAATGAGGAGCCTTTATTAAGCGCCACACTTTGCCGGCTCAAATACGGCGAGAAACAGACCCCAAAGCAACATCCCAATCCATCAATTCCTCAAGTCATTCCCCATTGTGATTTGTGGTCAAAGCCAACACATCGTTCATTATATTCGTTACATATTAGCTCAATTACACATCCACCATATGATAAGGATTCATTCACAAAACAAGTACTCATGATGTTCCACCACATTCTCTATTATTTATCAAGTCATTCATTATTACAATTCCAACAAAGAAAAACAATAACAACATTCATTGTTTTTATCACAAAATATTCTTATATCATATCCACCAAAAATATAAAGGCTATTCTTTAGAAGTATTCACACTTCTTGTGTTCCAATTATGTCTTTACTTTTCCTCATTATCATCAAGTCTTCATACTAAATTTCACAATACAATAATCATCATAAATTATCCAAGATTAATTGATTTAATTACCAATCTTAATTTCTTTAACCTAACCCATATATACAATGATCATTTTCCAACCATTAATTGTCATTATTTATACTCATCTAAAAAAAACTTAAACTTAATTTTATGAATCTAATGTCAGTTTAAGCATTCTTCGTTTTCAAAATAAATTCTACAACTAGGGTTAAGCATAAATTAGGGCTTTTTACTATTCAATAGAAAATCTTAATCCCATAACCCAAATATTCCATATTCCACTTAAATCATCAATTCAACTTCCAAAATTTAAAAACCCTAACTTTCTTTACATGCTATTTTGAAAATCTCCTAAAAATGAGGGTTTTGTGCAATAGAATTACCACTTATCTATCCACAAAATAATATTGAAAAGAAGTAAGGAAAATCCCTACCTTAAGCAAGAAGAGAGAGAGAGAAAGAAGCCCAAAATTTCGACTTCAACGAAAACACAATCCACTTGGATAGATAGAAAGCCCTTGGCATGCTCTTCGTTTTTATATAAGGAACATGGGGTAGAAAACTAGGGGAAAAAAAGATGAAAACCAATCTTAAAAACTTGAAACATACAACAATGGAGGAAAAATGGGAGAAGAGAGAGAAAGGACGAAAAGTGACTATTAAACATGCTGAGTTTAGACACTTTGCTCGAGCGAAGAAAAGAAGCTCCTAGAATCTCTGAAATTCGCACAGTTTGCTCGAGCGCAACTTCCTTCGCTCGAGCAAACTTACTTCCAACACAGATACACAAAGTTCAAATGGGCATAATTCTCTCGTCCGGACTCCATTTTAGGTTGTTCTTTTGTCCAAATCGAAGCTCCAGAAACAAGCTTCCAATGGTTCTAGCCTCACATCCAAATTCAAAGAATGGAAAAAGAAAAGGGCAAAAGAGTGAGGACTATTCGTAGGACAATTATCCAAATCAAAGTTTTTGGTTTAGTCCTATTTTATCATTATGATACCACCTCAATCAATATCCCAAAATGAAGCTAAGAGGCTCCAAGTATAAAAATAAAAACGTTCAGAGCAATCCCATTAATCCAAGAAGTATGAAGTATCACAACTATATAGAGGTACCGTGTTCCTTCTGGCTAGCAACCGGTAAAGTGGGGTTGTTTATGTAGGGCTTGGCGAGACCATGGATGTGTGCAAGTGTTTGGGATTCATTGTTGGAATGAATATATGTGTAGGTTAAATTATTTTGTGAGTTATGAATTGTAGGGGGAAATTGTTATGAATCATGTAAGTGTTTGGAAGTCATTAGGTTTGAGTAGACTTGTGTTGAATAATATGAATATAAGTTTGAGATGAAATGAAGGAGTTATAGAAATATTTGAGTGTCTTGGACACTAATGATAAATGTCATATTATATGTGTATAATATGGAGCATCATGATCATATATATATGTATAGAATTACATTAATTGAAATTAAAGATTTTGCCTATTAGACTGTATATTCATCCCATGTTGTTAAAATCTTTTTAGGTATTAGTAGTGCACCACGACCAAGAGTTGGTGTGGAAGATGAGACGAGCTAGAAGGGCTCTTTTAGTTGTGGTCACGAGGCCTTTATTTGTAGGCAGAATGCCATATGTATTTTAAAGGGTTACACT
Source organism: Camellia japonica (assembly GCA_030407325.1). Classification (NCBI taxonomy): domain Eukaryota; kingdom Viridiplantae; phylum Streptophyta; class Magnoliopsida; order Ericales; family Theaceae; genus Camellia; species Camellia japonica. The sequence continues at coordinate 87,877,950 of JAPPVO010000014.1, read as the reverse complement.
ATTTTTTTTGGTCGTTGATGTAAGCCTAAGGGCATTTAATTCTAGTTAACGGTTATTGTTTTGTACTTCGTATTGCACTTAAAGATCAATGTATCGAATGATTATTATAACTATACATTTATACAAGAGAGACTTCAGTTTATCATGCTTATTATTGTCTTGTTAATGTTATTCAAACTTATTTATTATGAGATCAACCGTAGATTTTGGGGGCATTACACCACCACATGGTTGATGTTGCAGATCGATAAGCTAGAATTCTCTTTTTATTGTTTTGTGTGTAAAGGCCTAGGGCCATTGATGTAATTATGTTGTAAATAACCGAGAACTTTATTTGATAGAGAGGATGCCCTCTTTTAACTTGTGTAAGCTTTAAGGCAATTATGTTTATTTTGTGAAAATGATGAACTTGTGCACATGCCATATATTCATATCATGTTGAATTGTGAATATAGGTCACATGTGGGTATCTTGTAGAACTGTGCTTGTATGAAATGAATATATATATATATATATATATTCGTAGGGTGAGTTATTTATCATATTGATGTTGTTATCCATAAGCTTGATTGCACTATTCTTCCTTCGATCCAATCTTGTTATTCCTTCCTTGCTATGAGTTCAAGTGTATATATTTGGGGGCGTGACATATTGTCGTAGCTACTTACTTCTCCCTTGAACTTCAACTCATTCCCAACTCAATTTTTACAATTTGAAAATCTAAGAACATGAAATTTCACAATATAAAACCTTCCAAAATCACATGGAAATTGTGAATCTCAAACTCCTATTCAAAACTTTAGATTTTACTTATCAAAATCATGAACTTTTTACTAATTCAATTCCAACTTTTTACCAATTCAATTCCTTTAACCTAGTTTCCTTTATTCCATTTCATTCTTTCTTTCAAATTCACTTTCAACACATGTTTAACCATTTAAGAGAGTTACAACATGAAATACGAGAAGAATTCTTACCATTGAATTAACTAAAAGAGGTTTTATGTCAAGAATTAGGTCTCCTTTCTTCTTCCTCTCCTCTTCCTTTATTCTCCCTCTTTTTATTTTTATTTTTCTCCTTTCATCTTGCTTCTTTGCTCTAACAAAATTTTCTCTCCAAAATGATATTTTTCTTTTGGGTAAAAACACACCCCCTGAGGTTTTTTTAAATTATGAATTACTCCATGTAGTTCTAGAAATTACAATATGCCCCATAAGATTTCTAATTTCATAACAAATAAGTCTTTTTATTAATAAATTATCAAGTTAATTAACAGTTTTTAATGATATTAAAATTTTATTTCAATTAATAATTCAGATGAATTTATTATTATATAGGAGAATAGTTAGAAATTTTATTTTTTCAGTTAATTCTGTTAAATAAAAAATTCTGACAAGGAGATATTTGTAATTTTTCAAATTACAAAATATAATTCGAATTTTAAGCAAACTGCAGGAGGTGTATTTGTAATTTACCATTTTTTTTATTATAATTTGAGAGAGAGACTTGTTTCTCCTAGGCACAACCCCTTCCCTGCAAATAGCAAGTGTCCTATATCTAGAGAGGTGTGTGTCGCAAATTATTACTAATTTTGATTAAGATTTTACACAATGCACGAAATCCTACTTAATTATTACAAATTTGAGATCCCACTTAATTATTATTAATTCCGATCAAGATTTTACACAATGCATGAAAATACCAAGCACATTAGTTCAAAGTCATTAAGCAACTTGATTAGGGTTTTAAAACAACATTAATGATACATTCCCACCCCACCCCAATTTTAGACTTCTAATGACATGGCAAACACTTATTGGAAAATATTTATGTTTTAGTGGAGTTTTCAAGTGATGTGACTTATGACACATCACTTAGGGTTGATTTGGGAGTTCAAAATTAGAGGTCCAAAATATTTTCTCTAAAACAACTTGTAGCATCTCAAATTCAAGATAAAACCATCTCCTAACTCTTAAACACAAAATAATGAGGTTCACACACTTACAGGTTAACTACAACATGCATTTCTATGTTTCCATCTAAATAAATCAGATCACAAAACTACTATGCAATGCAAGGCCATCAAACAAGGACAAATGTATGCTCATGTCATGTAAGAATGTCTTGGTTACAACTTGCAAAGGAGAGGTTAGGAGTTGAACGCTCTTGAAGAGCTATTCTAACAATTAATAATTGATTTTCATTGATAATAAAATAAAATAATAAAATAACTCCATAAATTTGAGGGGTACTTTAGGAGACCATGTAAGAGAGTTAATTCACAAAAGCCAAGATAATATCCAAGTGCTAATCGGGAAACAAAGAAGAGGAGCTAACATGAGAAAGAAGAGTCCGTTAGCCTAGCCAAGGTGACTGTCTGGAAACCAAACAAGGGTTCCAATATCAATCGAATCAAAATGAAAGAAACCTCAATTTGGCATCGGACAATTCATCCTTGGCTATCAAACGTATGACTCTTAATCTTCATGTAAGACCTCTCTTCTTCTCTCAAACAAGTAATTGTCAACTCAACACACAAATGTTTGGTTTTCCATGTCTCTACTTATAGCCCCCGGCCCCTTAGAGAGTATATATCTCAGATTCGGATAGAGTTTAACTTTTTCAATATGTAATGTATGTATGTAGGTCAATTTGGTTCTTTCACTAGTAAGAAGTGTCTTCTTCTCTCCTTGCATATGCATGAATGAATGCCTCCCCATAATTAATGGAATATATTCTATTCGAAATCAAAGGAAAGGAACCAATTTGTCAATGCTCAGATCTTGCATTTCCTTCCCAGCTAGTTGATGGAGATTTGGGAATTTCAACGCCTTACAAAAGTAGTGCTTCAAAGACTTGTTCCTATGGCTCTGCTCAGAGGTCAATGGTCACCTTGCATGTAAATTGACAGGCCAACTTGCAATGAATCAAACTATATATGGAAAACGCCACAGGTGTACACGGTATACACTTTATAACAATATTATTATTATTATTATTATTTTTTTTTTTTTTTGATAACTCAGGTATCCCCAACCCGTTGATTTTAAGGGAAGCCAGGACTAATCCTGAGAGCCCTGAAGTTAACGACCGGGCAAACCTCCAGTGGCCCCAAGGGGTGACTCGAACTCGAGACCTGTGAATTTTATCCTCCAGACAATATTATAAAACTTTATAACAATATTATAAAACTTAGTAACTTTCATTATATAAAATGACATAATTTTTCTTACACAAAGTAAATTTTTTTCATCACCACACACACACACACAAAAAAAAAATAAAAAAAAATAAAATAAATGTAACTTTTACCACTAAATAATATAACTTCAACATTCATAATTTTAAAATACACACCATAAATTCGTAATAATAACTTTCACCATAAAGTGCCAAATATGTTTAGTAACCATAAATTCGTTAATGCTATATATTTGTTTCCAAAAATTTTTGAAAGCAAAAAGATATAAAATTGTTGGTAAGTACTTTGTTAGAAGCGCTAATTGTTAAAATAAAAGTAAAAAAATGGATTTTTTTTAACATCCTTAGTAAATTTTTTTAGAAAAGACAAAGATAATACAATTTTTTTTATAGGGTAAATTACCAATAGGCCCTAATAGTTGGACTTAATTCTTATCAAGTCCTATTGAAAATAAGTCTTGATAAAATTGTCACTCAAAAATAATTTTTTTCTGACAATTTTTTATATATGTTGCTAAAAATTGACAATTAGTGACTTTTTTTGGTCATATTTTTTATAAATTGCCACTAAAATTTACAATTAGTGACATTTTTTTACAAATTTTTTTTCATAGGACCTATTAGACAATAAGTTCACTTTTTAAGACTTACACGTAAGTACTCCTTTTTTATATTAGTATAAGTCCTCAAAAAAAACATAATAACAAAAATACCCCCAATACAGCGTTTCAGGTAACACCTATTACTTTTTGAAGTGATTTGAAAATTTCAAAATTCTAGAACTTTTTTTTTTCTAGATCTCTATTTTTTTTTTTTTTTTAAATTTTTTTTTTTGATCAATTCATCAAGATTTGTATAACAAGATTCATGATGAATTTGAATACAAAATTCTAAAAACAAAGTTAACGAAATTTTACTTTTTGGTGACTATCGTTGATTCTTTTTCCAATGACTTTTCAGCGGAATGAAATTTCAGTGATTTCACTTTACTTACTCATCAAAATTTCCATTGTTTACAAACATAACAAATTTATATTAAACCTTTAAGCCCTAGTTAAAAACACAGAAATTCACGAAATTCCACTAACCTATAATCTCAGAGAAATTGCGGAAATTTCGCTGACCTGCAATCTCTCTCTACAATCATCCATCCTCTTCAAACATTGAGCCAACTCATAGCAAAATGGAAATGGAACAGCCAAGTATGTTGTTAGACACAAGTAATTTTTACAAATTTTTCAAATTTGGACTGAAATTTAATGGCTAAAAATCAACGCAATTTCTTTAACTTTAATTCAAAGACAAAGGAATTTGAAATTTAACTGATGTCAATGTCATCACAAGCAACCAGTAAAAAAAAAAAAATTTCAATTCACAGTTTATAATTATTTCAAGAGAGTCTTCAAATTTAAACCTAATAGCCACATGGCAAAACTTTTGTACTGCACAGGACACATATGGACTTATAAACTAAAAGAAGCCTTTTGCTTTTGTTTAGTATTGAATTAGATTGTAACAATTATTTTCATACTAGAAATTGAAACAGATTCTACCTTGTCACTCCCTTTCCCATAAGTAAATGGATCATCTAGATAACACACATTCACCAACTTATTGGAGATGATTCTAAATCTCCATAAGAATTCAAGCTGCTCTACTGGTAGTGTGGGGAAGTATTTTGAGAATGATGCCACGTGGCCAAGGTGCCTTCGAGATGTTGGCCGAGGTGCCACGTGGACGGGCCATGTTTGCCGAGGTGATTGCAGGTTACCGAGGTTCGGTGTGGTAATACTGAAGTCTGAGATATTTCGATAGAGGACATGAGTCCCTAGATAAGGGGAGACTCTTAGTCTGGATAATGATAAGGCTCTTAAGGAGTTTATCCCTATCTAGCTGAAAGTCCGAGATGAGTATTGTGCTTGAGTCTTATGAAGTGAGACTTCTAGGGGGCTAGGTCATGGCTGGTTATAAAAGTGAGGCACCCTCATGGGTCTAAGGTAGGCTTTATTTGGTGAATTAAGTACTTGTTCGATATCTTTGAGATAAGTTTACTGATTTGATCGTCGAAGTGCCCCGAGCGAACGAGCCACCGTTGTATTCTCATCTTCTTGTTGACAGGTGGTTGGCTTAATCTATTCTGCCGTATGCTCTCTAGCTAAGTTCTCTGTTTGGTTGTGTGGTCGGAAATCAACACTCACAATTTGGCATCGTCTGTGGGAACTTAGTATAGAATAGATGGTCAACAACGGACAGGAAGTGAGAATCAGGGATGACATTTACAGTGAGAAAGAGGAACACATGGGTCCTAATACTGGAGGAGGTAACAATAAGGAAGAAGTACAAGAGGTCGACCTTGAGCTAAACAATGTCACTCTGGGCCAAAACGGGAACAAGAAGGGTAGTCGAGATGAGTACTACTAGAAAGCGATCTCCAGGTATGGAAGGATAGATGCCTGAGAAGGAATGAGGAACTGAAGGATGTGGCGAACAAGTTGACAAACTTGCAGACAGTGGTCAACTTCATGATACAGAACAACGTGATACAACTAGTGTTTCCATTGTAGGACACACCGACACCAACAGCCAAGGCCGATGTCCAAAAGGGAGGACAGAAGGCAATACCAACTGTCCCACATCATGCCAAGGGATAGGAAAATTCATATCGGCAATCACGAGATGTCGGGAGGACAAAGTCAGTGTGAGGGGAGTCACAGAGGACACCACAAACCAATGGGACCTATGTTAGGGGATCTTGGCAGATCCAAGGGCATGGCCTCTATTTTGATGATGCAGTGAACGTGGAGATGTCTAAGAGAACTCACCCTAACACCGGAAGCAACGCACCGAAAAGGCTGAAATCAACTGACAGCCGAGCTCCCGGACGAATGAAGAAGGACCCGAGAGATTACCTCCAAAGGAAGATGCATGATGTCGAGATCACATCCAACGTCTAGCCAAAGACATCATTCTCAGTGGAGTTGGATACATTCGAAGTGCCGAAAAGATTCAACATGCTAAGGTTTCAGATCTATAATGGTAAGTCTGATCCAAACTTTCATGTCAGTTTATACTTAAATTCAATGGCTTTGTGGAGTGGAAACAAAAAGCTATTATGTAAGGTGTTCCTGTCGTCATTCAAGGAAATAGTATCAGGTTGGTTCCACATCTCCCAAAAGGATGTGTGAAGAGTTGGGAAGACCTAACTGAGATATTTGTGGCCAGTTTTGTTACAAACAAATTACAGCCACTGAGGGTAGACTCCCTATTGGCTTTAAAAATCAGCAAAACAAGATAAGAGAAACGGTGTTGACACTCCCGAAGAACATGGAGGAATTAATGGCGCGAATCAAAAAATATGCCAGGGTAGAGGAAGATAAGAAAGCAAAAAATATGAGTACAACGAAGCAAGAGAAGAGAAACTGTTCGCTAAAGCAAGGTCAAGGAAATAACGATGTTGACAGGCCGGAGTTAGGATTGAGATCCATGCAGGCAGTGAGTACTGTTTTCAAGATCCCCATCTATAAGATCTTAGAGAGAATTAGGAATCAGCCATACCACAGGGCATCACAAAAGGTCCCAGGAGAATACATGGACAGGAGCCTTGAGAAGCACTGTGCCTACCATAAGGAAAACGGACACAAAACCTAGGGATGCTGGACTTTGAAGTTGCACCTGGAAGATTTGGTCAGACAGGGACACCTGAGAGACCTAATTGATGAAACAAAAACAAGAGATTCACTTGAAGGTCCCATCACCGCCAGCAAAGGGACCACGGATAATCAACGTAATTCACTCGAAGGTCAACGAGAATGAAGTTCGAGGAGAGACACAGAGGGTAAGGCATCTGCACCATGTTTACTAGATCCAACACAAAAAGCCCAAGACATATTGATGTCGGGGCCGACGATATCTTTCACTAAAGAGGACCTAGATATGGTACAGCATCCGCATAACGATGCTTTGGTGGTGACATTAAAAGTTGGTAACTGTTAAGTAAGGCGCATCCTAATTGATCAAGACAACTCTTTTGACATCATGTATGTCAGATGTTACAAGGAGTTCGGCCTCCATAAGAATGATCTAGAGCAATCTGATAGCCCTATGGTCAGATTCAATGGCACACCGACATAGCCACTAGGAACCATGAGTCTGGAGGTGTAGGCAGGGACTAAGAAGGTAACTATAGAGTTTATCGTGATAGATACCCCGTCCCCATACAACATCATTCCAGAAAGACGTTGGCTGCATGCAATGAGGGTTGTTCTCTCAACGTTGCTCCAACTGTTGTGATTCCCAATTGAACAAGGGATTGAAGAAATGAAGAGAGACCAAGTACAGGTGAAAAATTGCTCCATGGCAGCAATGAAGTACACTTGCAATGTAAAGGAAGCAAAGACAGTAGAGATTGAAAGTGAAGACTGGGAGGTCTTGGATGATGTTGGCAAAGAACCTGCCGACAAGAACGAAGAACCCTTGAAAAAGGTTCTTGTACAAGAAGGCGATGATGAGCGATTCTTCCTCCTCGGCTTTGGCTTAGACGAGGAAGAAGAAAGCAAACTGGAGACTTTTTTTGAAAGAAAACATAGAAGTGTTCGCTTGGACACCCTATAAGATGCTGAGGATCAATCCCAAGGTCACTTGCCACAGACTTAACGTGGACAGGTCGGCCAAGCCTGTGATCCAGAGAACAAGAAGACCAACTTTGGTTCATGTGCAGGCAGTAGAAGAAGAAGTGGAAATGTTATTAGAGGCACAAGCAATCTGAAAGGTGAACTACCCCACTTGGTTGTCCAATATGGTGGTGATAAAGAAGAAGCATGGAAAGTGGAGGGTCTGTGCAGACTTCACTAGTCTGAACAAAGCATGCCCGAAGGACTACTTTTCCCTACCTAAGATTGATTAGCTTGTTAACTTCACATCGGGGCATGGAAGAATGAGCTTTTTAGATGCATGCAGGGATACCACCAGATAGCAATGTATGCTCCAGATGAAGAGAAGACAACATTTATCACCCCCAAGGGACTTTACTGTTATAGGGTGATTCCCTTTGGGCTGAAGAATGCAAGAGTAACGTACCAGAGGTTGGTTACCAAGATGTTTAAGCACCTAATTGAGAAGACTGTAGAAGTCTACATTGACGACATGGTTGTCAAGAGTAAGGAACCAGGAGACCATCTGGCTGACCTTAAGGAAGTTTTTGACGTATTCAAGGCATACTGGCTTCGGCTGAATGCCTCGAAATGCGGATTTTGGATAGGATCTAGTAAGTTTTTGGGGTACTTGGTAACCATGAGAGGAATTTAAGCAAGCCCAAATCAGATCAAGGTCATCCTTGATCTGAAAAGCCCGACAATAGCAAAAGAAATCTAGATTTTGACTAGCAAGGCAACAGCCCTGAACAGATTCATCAACTGGAGTTTAGATAAATGTAAGCCATTTTTTCAGTTGTTAAAGAAGGCCACAGACTTTCTGTGGACAAAAGAATGCAAAGTCGCTCTGGCCAGCTTGAAAAGGTATTTAACAACAGCACCAGTATTGTCAAACCTAGTAACAGAAGAAAAGTTGTTCTCATATTGGCAGTTTCAGACCACATTGTTAGTGCCATGGTAATCAGAGAGGAATGAGAGCAGAAGGCAGTGTACTATGTTAGCAAGACCCTGGACAGTGCAGAAACTAAGTACCTGCCCTTGGAAAAGTTGACACTTGCTCTGGTAATGGCTTCAAAAAAAACTGAACCATTATTTTTAAGCCCACATGATTGTGGTACTAACAGAGCATCCATTAAAGTCTGCCACAACATGGAGACTTGACAGGCAGAGTAGCGCGATGGGCTGTAGTTCTAGGTCAGTATGACTTAGAATTCAGGCCAAGGATAGCAATAAAAGGTTAGGTTTTGGCCAACTTTGTTGTAGAATTAACACCAGGTACTTGTCCAAGACCAACACCGGTGAACCTCAGCCTAGGGTGCCCAGGACAGCCTGAAGAAACTCAGTTGGGACCACGGAATCCCACACTAACTAGACAAAAAAAGGGCAAAGAGAAGTTAAAGCCCTGTGATATTTACATCAGCAATTCCTTCTGTCTCTTTGTTGATGGTAGTTCAAACCGACAAAGAGCGGGGGTAGGAGTGGTTTTGGTTTTGTTTCACCAGATGAATGAATGATAGAATAGTCAATCCGTTTGGGATTCAAGGCCTCAAACAACAAAGCAGAATACGAAGCGCTAATTGTTGGCTTAAAACGTGCAGTAGCAGTGGAAGCCGAGGAGGTGGTAGTCTTTTGTGACTACCAGCTTATTGTAAATCAAGCGACGGGTGAATATATAACCCGAAATGAAAAGATGGTGGCCTACGTCAAGGAGGTCATCAAGTTACTTACACAATTCCAAAGCTGCCGGCTGCAGTAGGTCAGCCAAGATGACAATAGTCATGCTGACACCCTAGCAAACCTGGCTAGTGCTATAAAGTCAGGCGAGCTAAGAATAATTATGGTGGATTACCTGTCAAGTCCAACTATTAAACCTCTGATAACAGAGTATGAAGTAATGTGTGTGGAGTTGGGTCCAAGTTGGATGGACGCCATAGTCATGTTCCTTAGAGATGGCAAGTTGCTAGAAAACAAAAGGAAAGTTTACAAGATCAAACTGAAGTTAGCCAGGTTTTGCCTATCAGCAGAAGGCCATCTGTACAGGAGATCTTTTACTGGATCTCTACTGCGATGTGTACACCCATTCCAAATAGAGGACTTTTTGTACAAGATTCATGAAGAAGTATGCGGAAGCCATTGAGGGGGCATATCACTTGTTCACAGAGCTATATCACAGGGATATTGGTGGCCCTATATACAGAAAGATGTGGAAGCCTATGTAAGAAAGTGTGAAAAGTATCAAAGGTTTGCATCTTTGATACACCAGCCAGCTGGAGATTTGAACATCGTATCCAATCCTTGGCTATTTGCCCAATGGGGCATGGATCTTATTAGGCAATTGCCCAAGGCAATTGGACAGAGGAAGTTCCTACTCGTGGCCATAGATTACTTTACAAAATGGGTAGAGCCTGAACCTCTAGCCAAAATCTAAGATATAAATATTAAAAACTTCATCTGGAAGAATATAATAACCATGTTTGGGATCCCCAGAGCCATTGTGGCAGACAATGGCACACAGTTTGACAACAAGATGATCAAAAACTTTTGTGCAAAGTACAAGTTTAAGAACTACTATTCAACTCCCAGCTTTCCCTAGAGCAATGGTCAAGCTGAAGCGTCAAACAAGACCATCTTGGATGGAATCAAGAAAATGCTTGAAGCTACTAAGAGCAAGTAGGTGTTGGAATTGCCCTATGTTCTATGAGCATATCGAACGACGCCGAGAAGATCTATTGGGGAATCTCCTTTTGACATTTCTTATGGTACTGAAGCAGTCATTCCACTTGAGATCGGCATTCCTGGAATTAAAACCCAAGGAGTGGAGAATAGAGAAAATGAGGCATTTCTTGCCCGAGATCTGGACCTAATTGAAGATAGAAGAGAAAGAGCAGCAATTCGGCTGGGGGCATACTAACAATAACTTGCTAGGGCATACAATAAAAAGATCAATCCTAAAGAGTTTTAGATTGGAGACCTCGTCCTCAAGAAGGTTGTCGGCAACAAAAAGGATCCCAAGGACAGCAAGCTTGGCCCAAACTAGGAAGGACCATATCGCATTATCTCGGTCATTGGAAATAGTGCATATCGGCTTGAAAACATGGATAACAAGGAATTGCCAAGACCTTAAAATACCAGTAATCTGAAATTTTCCTAGCACTAATTTTTTTTATTTTTCCCTATGTAATTTGAATTGCCTTTTAGCTGAAGTATTAATAAAATACTAGTATCGATTTTGTTTTCTATGATATGTTGTTGAAATTTATGATTGTGAGATACAACTGAGAAAGTATAAGGCGATATTCCCGTGATGAACAAGGTGATAACTTAGACTTGCCGTGATACAAGGTGATGTTTCAATGTGAAACAAGGCGATGTTCCCATGGTGAACAAGGCAATTAACTTAGACTTGCCATATTGGTAGAGTTGAACTAAATATAAGGCGATGTTTCAAAGTGAAACAAGGAAAAACTAGCCATGTTTTGGTCGGTTTGTGCGAAAAGCCGAGGTAGCTAGTACTCTCGGTACACTAAGGTCAAGCCTTAAGTGTTTAGTTTGGACGAGCCAAACGCGATGACCTCGGTCATGGATGTCTAAATTAGACATAGGCAAGAACCAGGCGATGCATTCTTACTATGAACATAAGTGATACTTAGGTTCACATTAGGGGGCAGGAAGCATAAGTGAGTATAACACTCGTGAAATTTTTTAAAATTGTGAAAATTTTTAGACCCATTTTTCAAGTTGAAGTTATCCAAGATAAATGATAGAGATACTATCCGAGATGATTGATCAGTTCTAATCCGAGATAATGTATCCAAGGTATTTTGATCTAAGGTAAGCAACCAAGTTGTCAAACTTGAAAAGATAAGAAAAAATCTAAATGTGGAAACATACAAGACAGAGAAGATAGCAAGCATACACAAAGCAGTTATAAAAGGCAAACATCCAACACTTAGAAGAAAGAAGAAAAAGATTTGCATTCAAAAAGTAAGGAAAAAACAAGAATTGTTTAACAGACAAAGAAGAAAAGGAAAAAAGTACAACTAAAATTCCTAAGTATTGGGTTGACTTCTTAGCGTCAATTTCCAAAAGAGTCAGGTCTAAGCTTTTTACAGTAGCAGAAATTTTGGCTTCAGAGGTGTCAGCCTTCTTAGGCGAGGTGCTTTTGGACATATCGTTCCCGTCCTCCTCAGTTAAGTCCAGGACATGATCATTAGGAGTTAAGGACTTGGCCCCAACAGCGACGTCAACTTCAGCTTCATTCTCAGCGTCTTCCTCTTTTTCTTCGGCCTTATTGTCACATTTGTTAGGCGATGAAGGAAAAGGTACACTGAGTCGGCTGATATCATGGAGAGGCAAGTCCTTGGGGATGGACAACTCCTTTAGGGCCGCCATCTAGCCAAGGTAATAGCCTTTGTTGCAAGCTAGATTGACTTGTTGTTTGTATTGGTCCCGAACATCGACCTGCGCCTCTGCATATGCCTTCTTATCGGCTTCTTTAAGCTCGGCCTCTTTGGTATCCAGCGCTTCTTTGAGTATCGCCTCGGCTTCTGCCACTTTGATCTTAGCAGCATAGGCCTCGGCCTTAGCAACCTCAACAACAGCCTCGGCCTTGCTTTAAGCATTTTGGGTGGCCTTGGCTTTGTCCATCAAGCTCCAAATGCTAGTCTTGGCTTTGTTGAGTGAAGTAAGGAGACCTACAGCTTCTTATGTCTTCTTTGTGAGGTCCTTCTTCACCAACTCAGCCTTGACCACATGGAAGTGAGCATGTTGGATGGCCTGCAAGAGGAAAAAGCAAGTTAGGAAAATTTAACTAAGTACAAGCGACTTAAATAAAAGTTGAATGGAAAGACAGAAGGTCAGAAACTTACCAACACGGAGTGTCTCATCATTATGACAAAGTTTTCATATTGGTTGAAGTCAGCAAGCTGGTTCATGTCTGCTGGAAGAAGAACGGCCGTGAATAGGGTGGTGCCGACCTCGAGGCTCTCTATGTCACCATTGTCGACTTTGAGAGGTCAGTTACTAACCAAGACCTTGGGCTGGGGAGATGGCATAGACTACAAGGACACTACATCAGGCAGACTAGCCAACAAGTCCTCGGCGATTGCTAGTTTGCGACCTATCTCCTCGGCAGTGGCAATGACGATTACTCCGGTGCTGAGTTTAAATGCCAGAAGGGCTAGTGGAGAATTCGCTGGATCATAACTTGGCATGCTCGAACCTTGGCACTTTCGGTTGTGCGTTCTGCCGGCAGGAGCGTTCGGAGGTTGGCAACATCGTTGATGTTGCAATGGAGGAATTTGTTAAGATATAGCCAATATGGCTGGCTCTTTGGTTGGATTAGACGTTGATGCCTGATCTGGCCTTGGCAAAGAAGTGGTTGGTTGAGTTGATGTTGATGTTGATGGTGGTGTCTTACTCTTTCTGGGAATGTCGGGTAATGGGCTGCGATATGTCAGCACGTAATTTAGAAGGATTGAGGCCCTGCAGGCTTCGATAGGTAAATTCAGAAGCTGGATGAGATCTCTGCTGGGGATGTAAGACTGACGGAAATTCTTCGGAGGCTGAGGCCATGCTGTAAAGGACAACAAGAAAACATTAGAACATCAAAGAGAAATGAAGTCATAAGCGTTAAAAAGAAAGAGGACTTTAGGATGACTAAGTTCTTACCCTCATTCTCTCTAAAAACTCCTCGACGTAAAGGGTAGAGATGAAGATCATCATCAGGCGTGAATTCCCAATTGTAGAGACAATTAGGTAATCATCTCCAGTGCCTTTGTTGGAGTCAAGAAGGTCAGCTATCAATTTGTATTTGGTGGATCTGGGTTTGAGGTAGTATGAATAGCCACTGGTGGATTTAAGGCCACACATAGTATAGTAGTATTGCATGTCGGATAAGGTGATCCTAGCTTTTTGCTAACATGACAACTCAGCAATACCGTTGATGAGCCTAAAGGTGTTTATGGCCAATTGCATGTGGTTGAGCTTGTAGAAGTGGATCACTTCCCTAAAAAGGATGTAAAAGGGGAATCTGATTCCACCCTCGATGATAAACATTACAAGGAATGGCATATAAGTCTCTCCGGGTATCATTGAGTCCTTTTTTCCAACCAACCTAAGTTGAACGGTTGCTGAAATGTTGAGCGTTTGCTGGAATGTTGAACTTCTGGCGGAAATACTCTAACTTATTGGCGAGTCTACCCTCTATTTAAACATACCCATGACCTCGGCTAGGGAGAATTTGATAAGGTTCATTGTTGGAAAAGTGGACTGTATGGTTTAAACGACCTCGGTGAAGCACTGGTAAGTGCAAAGACAAGGGTTTCAAAGATCTAGGGAGTGTTTTTTTTAAGTTTTCCTAAGGATGTGATTTCTAAGCAAATCTCAAACCTAAAATCTATGCAAATGGACAAGAATCGGAAGCAAGAATTTGGAAATAAGCAAGAAAAACAGAAAAAACAAGATTCAAAATCAAATCATTGACAGATTGAGCACAGGTACAAGGGCAGTCATTCAAGAACATGAAAGCACTATTCAAACTCACTGATAGACTCAAAATGTTTATATCAGTGCCAGAATGCCAAAGTGAAAAAAAAAATGTGCAAGAAACATGAACAAACACAACAGACATGAAGATAAACATGAAGAACAGCAAACGAATCAGGGAATTATGAGAGGATTTTTATAGCTATAATGTGTGCAACAGCTCGAAAAAGAAATTTGTTCAAGAACAACGAATTGTGATTGAACTAGAAGAAATTAGAGACTTACAGAGTGGAGCCGAAAAGTGGACACCAAATTCGTGTTCGTCGGAGTCAAATGATGATCTCGATCGGAACGGAACAGTTGGACGCTCACCAGCAGTAGAGAATGAAGCAGTTGTAGAGGGCTTCAATGGCTGTTTTAGAGAGAGATTTTAGAGAGAGAGAAAGTTTGAGAGGGAATTGAAGATGAAAACTGAAAAGATGGTGGAGGGAGAAGAGAGTTTGTTAGAATGAGAAAAAGTGGCAAAACATGATGAAACCACCAAGGGCGAAGTGCCTATGCTGATGTTAGGCGACATGGCAAAATCGATGTGACTTGGTTATGCGTGATAGGTACGGACCAGTGAGGCGGTGACACGTGGGAGAAACAGTTTGGGTAATGAAGCGTGACAACTCATATGCAGTGGGGGCCATTGAAATTCTTGAGCTAGTGGGGTAATGACCTCGGCTAGCATAGCGATCTCATTAGAGATGTTGAAAGAGCTTGACTCTTGGTTCTTAATTCTTGATGAGTGGACACTTGAGTCCTTGTTTCTGGGCGCCGCTGTGTCTCGATCTCGGTCGGAGAAATACATTTATCTGGTCGACGTGGTTAGAAATCAGACGACATAGCTTCCATCACCTTAGGTTGCCGAGATAATAGAATCTAGGGGCAGTTTTGGGAAAGTATTTTGAGAATGACACCACGTGGCCAAGGTGCCACATAGGTGGGTCATGTTTACCGAGGTGATTGTGGCGTTGCAGAGGTTCGGTGCGGTAATGCCGGAGTCTGAGATATTTGGATAGAGGATAGAAGTCCTAGATAAGGGGAGGCCCTTAGTCTGGATAAGGATAAGGCTTTTGACGAGTTTATCCCTATCTAACTGAGAGTCTGAGATCAGCATTGTGCTTGAGTCCTACGAAGTGAGACTTCTAGGGGGCTAGGTCATTGCTGGCTATAAAAGCGAGGCACCCTCATGGGTTTAAGATAGGCTTTATTTGATGAATTAAGTTTCAATATCTTTGAGATAAGTTTACTGACTTGATCATCGGAGTGCTTCCAAGTGGACGAGCCACCGAGGTATTCTCATGTTCTTGTTGATAGGTGGTTGGCTTAATTTATTCTACCACGTGCTCTCCAGCTAAGTTCCTTGTTTTATTGTGTGGTCAGAAATCAACACTCACAGGTAGCAATTTCAATTTCCACACTCGAGGCAGTGACTCTTCATAGTCGCCACTTTCTTCTCGTTCTTTGTCCTACTCAGTTTGACAATATAAGGATAAATAGGGTACAAAATAACACAAAAACACTAGAATTAGACCTAAACGTCTAAAGTTTTAGAAGTCAAGGACCTTAACCAGTCGTATACAAACTTGTAGAGGAATGTCTCTTTAATTTAAAAAAACTTAAAAAAGTAAATTAACAAACTACCCAAAAAAAAATTTTTATATAGAAAGTAAATTAACAAAAAAATAATGTATTTTCATTTTTTATTTTTTATGCCGCTCCCCCTTCCTCCGCCAACAAACCCTTTCGGCCAGGGCTGACTTAGCCATTAAGCCACTAAAGCCATTACTTTAGGCCCCAAATTTTACGAGGTCACCACTTTTCAAAAAGCATAATTAACGCCCATATAATTCTGTACTATTTTTGGGCGAAAAAATGCCTCACCCATTAAGAAAGAAGGTCTATAATTATTATTTCAAATGAGTAATGCAAACAAATAATTTTTATAAATTTCTTTTGACCGACTGATGTGGCATCTATAATATGAGAAATACAATTAAAAAATTTTTATAAATTTTTTTTACTTGTTGATGTGGCATTTCTCTTACAAACTTTATAGCATTTTCTCAAAATTTTATTACTTAATAATAAATCAGTCAATAAAAAAAGGGAGCTTTTTCAGTAAATCCATTATTTAAGAGCGTTGTTCCATAAAACCCATAGTGTTTTATAATATTCCATTAGGTCCATTTCATACAGAAAGACCAAAACATCCCTGAACAAAACACGCGCCTTTCTCTCTCTCTTTGAATCTAATAACCGTCTCTCTTACCCTCTCTATTCTTGCGCAGGAAATCACGCACAGTACCTTTACAGTCCAGAAATCGAAACCCATATTCCACATCGCCTCAACTCCCACAAAACTGTATTCCTTCCATCGTAGCATCGGCGCATCATCTCATTGATCTTCTCCGTCGTCCCTACGCCGAGAAGACTGTCTTCGTTCCATTGTCACATCGTGTGAACATCTTCTTCGTCGTTCATACGCCGCCGGAATACTGTATACGTCCCTTCGTCGCATCGTCCCTTCGTGCCAACATCTTTTTCGTCGAAATGGGCACAAAACGTAAGCATTCTACTCATTCGTGTATTTAAACCCTAATCCTCTTTATCAACAACCATTATTCTGAACTTTGACAAATATCCCCTTTTCGTATGCGTACAATATATGTGAACATTCACATTGATTGAAAATGGTTTGATAATCAAATTATTGCAGATGTTATCTGGTTGTTGTTCAATGGTGTGAACATTCACACGGTTTCAAAATGTTTTGGCCAATTCTGTTTTGTTGTAGTTGATTAAAAATGTGAACATTCACATTGAGTTAAAAATGTTTGGGTAATCAGGTAGTTATGGTGTTGTTGTTTTATGATGTGAATATTCTTGTGGATTGAAAATGTTTGGCCAATTCTGTTGTTGTTATTGTTGATGAAAGATGTGAACATTCACATTGCCTGCAAATTTTAGGAGAATCAAATATTATTGGTCCTTTTGTTATTGGCTGTGAACATTCACATTGCCTGATACTTTTAGGAGAGTCAGATATTATTGGTGCTGTTGTTCTATGCTATCAACATTCACATTGCCGGGGAAATTTAGTAGAGTCAGATATTGTTCGTGCTGTTGTTCTAGGCTGTGAACATTCACATTGCCTGAACATTTTAGATCAATCAGATGTTGTTGGTGCGTTCGCTCTAGGCTGTGAACATTGGCATTGCCTAAACATTTTAGGAGAGTCAAATATTATTGGTGCTGTTGTTCTAGACTGTGAACAATCACATTGCCTGAACATTTTAGTACAATCAGATATTGTTGGTGCTTTTGGTCTAGGCTGTGAACATTCACATTGCCTGGACATTTTAGGAGATTTTAGGACAATCAGATATTATTGTTGCTGTTATTCTACGCTGTGAACATTCACATGGATTGCAAACATTAGGCCAATGACTAGGGATATTTAGTTTTTTTCCCCCTATTGTGAATGTTTGCCTTGTTCATATTCTTGATTGTTAATGGTGATCCAATAAGTTGATCCGTCATTTTATATGTTCGTGTTAACATGCACATGTTCTTCAATGGTGTTCATGGTTGTATAAAAATACATTGTTTTCCACACAGTGACACAATATGCACATTGTGTTTGTGCTGACACAATCAACATGATGTGAATGTTCACAACCAGACACAAACTCTGGGCATTCACACCCACGCACACAACTGTGAACATGCACATCAGTGGAAATGCTGTGAATGTTCACATCTGTTCCACTACGCTAATCACATGAGCGTTGACTTAATTTTTTTAAACTGCTCCATTTTGCAGATGTTGCACAAAAGAAAACCGCAAAGAGGAAGAGAGATGAGTACCATGTGAAGGAAGAAACCCCAAAAACAAATACTAGCACCAATGTGGACATGAGAAATGTGAACTACAGATCTAATATGACCGGACTGGTCAAATTCATGAAAACCACCAAGTTCACACAAGCACAGCTTCGGTGCCTTCAACAAACACCTTTTTGGAATTTGCTTGATGCATTAAGAAACAATCAGATTGACCTGGACAAATGCATGAAGTATGATGACGTCGTTGTGCATGTACTACAAATGTACAAAGCTTCAAAGGATGCGTTCTACATTGGGGAGAAGAAGATGAACATACACAACAGCGACATCAAGCTGATTTTCGGTGTGGACTGTGGCAGCAAGCTGATGGACATATCGTACGGTGCGAAACCAAAGACTGGCATTGTAAACAAAATATGCAAAAATGTCAGCCGGTTGACTTCAAAATGGATTCGCACCCTTTTGACCGAGGCGTTGAAAGGCAAAAAGAAAGCTGACAACGAAGAAGTTGCCCGACTAGTGTGCATGTATGCTTGCTAAAAGCTTTTTTTCTCAACAAGCGGAGAGACGATAGGATGGGGCTACTACACACATATGGTCCCATTGCAAACCATACGAGAATATGATTGGGCCAAGCAAATTAGAACAACGTTGACATCGTCTATTTCCCAAAATGACAAAAATCCAGCAAAAGTCACCGGCTGTGTTATGTTATTAATGGTAAGTACCCATATTGTCAAATAATAACATTTACATGTCCTTCAGTGTTGTGCATCTAAGCCAACTGTGAACATTCATATATGTACCACTGATGTGAATGTCCATAGGCAATTACATTTGACAGATGTGAATGTCCACATCTGAATCACTGATGTGAATGTTCACATTCACTCATACTATATTGCTGTGAATGTTCACAACAGTGCCACAGATATGAATGTTCACAACTGAATCAATGTTGCGAATGTCCACATTCACTCATATATACTACTGTGAATGTTCACAACACTGCCACTTCACTTATGTTTCACAGATGTGAATGTTCATGTGAATGTTCACATTCACTCATAACATACTACTGTGAATGTTCACAACACTGCCACTTCACTTATGTTTCACAGATGTGAATGTTCACATCTGAACCAGTGATGTGTATGTTCACATTCACTCATAACATACTACTGTGAATGTTCACAACAGTGCCACTTCACTTATGTTTCACAGATGTGAATGTTCACATCTGAACCAGTGATGTGAATGTTCACATTCACTCATAACATTACTATGCAAATGCTAAATAACATTGTGTTTGTTGTTTTACTGAAGTATTGGTTGTGTGAGCACACAACCATCCTACAACCTCACAAACCCAATGCTTTTCCACGCTGTGTGAAGTGGGATCTGACTGCTTTACAGAAGAAGATGAAAACCACCTCTTTAGCTGATTTGGGTTTTAATGAGGTAGGGCCTTCAACTGCTGATCAAAACATTCACATTATAACACCACCCAAATATATACGTTACGTAACCTGTTTTTTTCATTGTCAGGTTAATGCCGGCGAACTCTTTGCAATCCCAACAGAAATACAAAAGTTCAAGCATAAAACATTGAAGGTGGAGCCTGAAATTTATGAACCAGCCACAACATCTCCCAACCCTTTGACATCAAGGGAGAACAACACAATGGCAGCAACTCCGACTTTTCTGGGGATGGGGTCGAGCAACAGGACAGTGATGAGGACATTCACATTCCATTTAGCAGCCAACATTATGACACAGCTATTGTAATACCAAACACAAACCAACCTGATTTGATTGACATGCTTATCAAAGAAAATCGGAAGGCCTGGGGCGTCATAAGGCAATGGGAAGCGAAGTACAAACACCTTCAATTTTCATGGGAGTTAAGGGCAAGAGTCATAGCTGATCTTGAACATAAATTGTTCAACCAGTCCAGCCCACCCAACATAAATACCGAAATACAGAAGTGCATGCAGCAGAAGGATGAAGAAATCAAACGCTTAACGCAGCTGGTCATCGACTTGGAATGCGATAAAACAATTCTTCAAGATCTTTACGATGACCAGTCAGTCCACATTGTCACACAGGCTGTGGCAGAAAAGCAACCCCCTAGCCCAATGCAACACAATATCAGCCCACCTTCTAGGGTCAAGCGTATAAAGGAAAAAGATCGCAAAGAACATCGCTTGCCTGACTTCAAGTACCCAGACTTACCGGGCCAAAAGCAACCCCATCCAGTCGAAATGGTTGAAGATGTGGAGAAACACCCACCAGCGAAGCAGCCAAAAAAATTATCCTTGACCAACAAGTTCAAAGTGTGGAGCAAGATGTCCAAACAAGACAAACAAAAGGTCCAAGCTTTACAAAAAAGTGGAGGCGATGAGTAAGTGACTGTGCAAACATCTAACGTTAACATTCACATTCCGTAATTGTCTATAATCATCACTGTGTTCAATTTTCTGGGCTTGTTCAGATCTGTGCAATGTAAATATTCACATTGGTTTGTTTATAATGCACAGGTTGCTGGTGTGGAAAGGAGATTCAAAGGCTACACATGTGTATTTTGATGACATTGTCAACCTTATCAAGGAGGAATCAATACACAGCAATGTATGCCAGTACAAACATAATTAGCTCTTCATGCATATGCACACACAGACACAGACACACTCACAGCCACAAATCTATATAATATGACCCCATGTTTGTGCAGCTCATAGATGCATATGCTGAACTGTTGCATGAACAACAAGAGGTGGTCAACCCAACTTCGGATGAAGCGTCATTCATCTTCACAAGCATGTGTTTGGTAATCTATCATTCCATTATTTGTAATGTGAATGTGGAACTTCACAGTCCATTACTTATTTGTACTGTGAATGTGAAACTTCACAGTCCATTAATTATTTGTCCAATGTGTACAGAAAGTGATACGAGAGTACCATCCTCGCAAAAGGAGTAAACACATTGATGCACATGTCAAGAACTACCAAGGAGAGAGATACCTACTATTCCCATTGCATCATGAGTACCACTGGACGATAGTTGTGTATGATGCTAAAGACAATTTGTGGAGGCATTACAACTCATTGCGCCCAAGAACAGGAATACATGACCCGCATATCGACCAAGCACAGGAAGTTGTAAGTGGCTATTTTTGAACACAAATATGACTTGTTCTCATGCATTACATGACTGTACACACACATATGTTTGTTGGTGCCTAATTTGAAATTCCATACACAGAGGAAGTACATTGAGCATGTTGTGAGCGTTATTGGCGAGTCATCACCCCTACACACTAAGCTAGCAGGCCAAAATCCAGCACAACCAATCAACAGTGTGGATGTCTGTCCTCAGCAACGCGCCGACTCGTAAGCCTCACTACATTTTTTACAAATCCTCCATAACAATTATGCAAATATTCATGTCAACTGCTAATCAAAACCATTTCTTTTTTACAGAGTGGACTGTGGACCTGCAGTATGTTACATCATGCGGGCGCACATATTCCATGAAGAAGTTGTGGGCAGCCTCACTAGTTCAGAATGGTGTGGACTACGAGATTTGTTAGTGCATAGTTTTTTGAATCATAAGAAATCAGAGCTTCATTAAAACCTATAGGTGGGGGGTGTCCACCTACAAACTAACCAAGACTCGATATGAATGTTAATATGGAATGCGTTAACATTTTGACACAACAACTGATTGTAAAACATTGATACAACATCTGTTAATGGGAAAAAGCCAGCTGGGAATTTTGAACTACTTTTGGTGTTGTTATGTTTTACAGATGTGAATGTTCACATTCACTTACGATATCCATACTGCTGTGTTGTTATGAGTGTAATTCATGCGAATGTTTGAACCTGAGTGTTCTATAATACACATACTTTATGCAGGAGTGTACACTTGGTCTACATGACATAATTACGGATCACTTACACATGTGTGAACATTCACATCTGTTCTTGCTCATAACAGTTGTAAATGTCATTCATGTCTGCCATATGTGAACATTCAATTATGACATTCATATGCACTAATGTTTACAGATGTGAATGTTCACAGTTGCAACACTGCTCTGAATGTACATAGTCACTTATGACATTCGTAATGCTGTGTTGTGATGAGCATAATTTTTGCACTAATGTCTGCCAAATGTGAACATTCACTTATGATATTCATATGCACTAATGTTTGAAAGATGTGAATGTTCACAGTTGCAACACTGATGTGAATGTTCATACTAACTTATGCTAACAGCTTATATTCATGTCAACGTTGACAACAATATGCCAACGCAACGTAATCTTATTGCAACCCAATGTTTGCCAACACAACACAATCTTATTTCAAAAATGAATATAAGAATCCAATGTAAAATACAATGTTGAAATGAAAAAAAGGTACATCCTATATCGGCTCCGTGCATGACTTCCGATTATGGCTCCCCAACTTATCACATCTTCCGCACCTTATTTGCTTCAGTTTCTCACCCCTTGATGGGATCCTATTTTTCTTCGGCCTTCCGGGTGGTCTTTTCACAGTTGGCGGGTATATAGTGAAGTCCGTGGGATCAAAAGGCGGCTTCTCCACCGATGGTATAGGGAATATGGCTCCCGAATAGGCTGCACGATATGTCTCTACATGAAAGTAATGTTCCACACAATCATTGAGATTGTAGCGGCTCTTCTGAATGGCAATAACAGCATGGTCACATGGGAATCCGTTGATTTGCCATTTGAAGCAAGAACATGTACGCCTCGCAACATCAACAGTAACAGATGGTATCGAATGAACTTCAAACACATCCTCATTGGCTTTGCTAACTTGCCAAGACCTGCTGTCATTGAACGAATCCATAAGCCTTGTTTCAAATGTAGGACAAATAAGCTCATTCCATTTGTTTGCTTGGTCACGCCGTGCAGACATTTGCCGCATTAACTGAGTCCGAATTGTGTCCACCAGTTGAGTGATAGGAAGATTACGTGCTTCTTTAATCCAGTTATTAAATGACTCCGCCGCATTGGAAGTCATCTCCCCATAACGCATGCCCCTGCACAATATCACAAACATCTTACAACATGAAATTTAACATGTCTGAACATTCACGTTGACTGATGTGAACCTTAACATCATTCGCAATGAACATTAACATCAACATTAAAAGATAGACAGATGTGAACATTAACATCAACTTCAATGATAGCATGATGTGAATGTTAACAACAACAACTCATGACAACAGATGTGAACATTCACATCATTCAAATCAGTCATCATTATCAGATGTGAACATTCACATCATTGACATTCACATGAAACACAATTTTTAGATTTTTACAATTCTAAACTGAAAATTCACATCGCTACCATTCTAAACTTCACAAATGTAACACTTTATGAAACTATTATTACCTAAAGTACGAATTTGCCCAGTGCTCAGGTGCCAGGTCCTTGAAAAAATCATGTGCTCGTCGTTTACCCTCCTCTTTTAATTTTGCAAGCTTTTCATGGAACCCTACCACAGTTGGCTCGTAAGCACAATCACCCAAACTACTTACTAGGTGATCCCTGAATCCATTATCAATTCCTTTCATCCGGTCTCTTAAATTGCTCTTCAAGTGTTGTAAGCAATATCCGTGATGAGCCGATGGGAACACCTTCGGCATAGCTTCTAACAGACCAAGATTACGATCCGAAATAAACGTAATCTGCCGCTTACCATCAACAACCTTCCCAAGTTCATGCAAGAACCACGACCAATTCACCGTGGTCTCCGAATCAACAATCGCAAATGCAACAGGAAACAGACCTACAACACAACAACAATACGCAACTGTTCACAATATAAACGAAACAGGTCATGTGAATGTTTATATCTACATTGCCCTATTACTATTGTTATTTCTGGATTCAAGTTCGTAACCATCAATGATGTGAACATTCACATTAGCGATCATTAACAATTCATTTCTGATTGTTGAGTCATTCATAATGTGAACATTCACAGTACTATTCATTAATGGATCAACTGACAGTAGTATACACTCATTTGAATGTGAATATTCACGTTACTGTCATTAACAGACACAGATGTATAATAATGTGAATGGATCAGTGTATAATAATGTGAATGTTGACATTACTATCATTAGAACACACAGATGTGAACATTCACATCAGTGCATACTAATGTCAATGTTCACATTACTTATAATTTCTCAATCACTCATTTGTCCATACTATGCATGCCAATGTCCATATTGACATGAATATACAAGTAAAAAAAAGACTAACCATTGTTTCCGTCTTTCGCTGTTGCCGCAAGTAACTGACCTTTGTACTTTCCTTTGAGGAATGTTCCATCCAAGAATAATAAAGGCCGACAAGAATTGAACCCAGAAATACACGCAGCGAATGCACAAAGAAACGGCAAAACTGTTGACTACTCGCATCATAGTCAATATTAACATAACTCCCTGGATTGTACCGCATCACAGCATCCGAATACCACCGCAGCTGGTCAAATGATAACGAGTGCTCTCCATGAATACCAGCCTTTGCTTTCTCCACACCCAACCATACGACATGGTAACTAACATCTAGCCCATAATCCCTCTTCAAAATAGTCACCACATCACACGGCCGAGTCAACGGCTTGTCCCTCACAATTTCGGATATGGTACTCGACACCAAATCCGAACTAACTCGCGGATTCTTTGATGTTCGGACATCCGTACCACAAGTATGCACGTCACTAAAACTCTTGATGTAGAAAAAATCATTTGCTCGTTGTGCTCTACAATGTATAGCCCACAAGCAGCCCCTCTCCTCCCGCATCGCGCACACAGCAGTAACTCTTGTTGTCTCGTTCTTCACGTATGTAAACTGAAACCCACATTGGATGGCATACTTACACAAAACGTCACGAAATTCTTGTGCACCTCCAACAAACCGTTGTCCCACATGCGTAATACCATTTGCCCAAGGGGCTGACAACAACACCTTCTCCTTATGGTGGCAAAATCTCCGTAGTGCATCAACTTCTTCCTCAACCCCAACACGCACCAATCCCAAACTACTTGACTGACCAATATCACTTTTCAACTCAACCACAACTTCTACATGTTGTACCCCCATTGATTTAGCAAGCAGTAACATGTTCTGAAATTCTTCCTCATTCTCCAAATCACACCTATTAATCCCAGGTAATTTACAAAACAATGAAATAGAACCAGCAGACAACTCCCCCCATTTTTCACACAAACAGTCCACCAAACGCGAATAACACAATGCGTGGGCAGCATTTATTACAGTGGTACTGCAACCATATGTACACACCAACATCATAAAGCTATCCATCTCCTGTAAAAAGAAAACAATACAACAATTAACAATAATCCAAACCGATATGAATATTCACATTGTGCGAAAATTAGAAGCATACAAATACAGTTCAAGTGTTAAATCCATAATTCACATTAAACAAGATGTGAAAATTCACACCCACACAAAAGCCTCATTAAGCAAACATCAAAGTAAAAGTGAGAACATCCACATTCTTCACATGATATGAACACGATGTAAACATTTACATTGACACATATACTCTGAATTATAGAAGATCCACATTCATCACTAATCTCATGACCTCCCCTCCAAAGGACCATGATGTAAACATTCACATTGATCCATATACTCTCCATTATATCACTCACACAGAACCTTCTTACGCAAAACTTAAAGTAAAATGCAAACATCGAAATTCTTCACGTAATACTAACAGGATGTAGACATTCACATTGTTCCACACACTCTGAATTATAGAATATCCACATTCATCACTAATCTGATGACCTCCCCTCCACAGGATCACGATGTGAACATTCACATTGATCCATATACTCTCAATTATATCACTCACACAAGTCTCATTAAGCAAAACTTAAAGTAAAATGCAAACATCGACATCCTTCACATAATACTAACACGATGTAAACATTCATATTGTTCCACATACTGTGAATTATAGAGGATCCACAGTCATCACAAATCTGATGACCTCCCCTCCACATGACCACGATGTAAACATTCACATTGATCCATATAATCACAATTATATCACTCAGACATAGCCTCATTAAACAAACATCAAAGTAAAATGCAAACATCCACATTCTTCACGTAATACTAACATGATGTAAACATTCACATTGTTCAATATACTCTGAATTATATCGCTCACACAGAGCCTCATTATGCATACATCAAAGTAAAAGGAATATTATAACATTCAACATATATCTGAATGACCTCCCCTCCAATGACCACGTATGATGGATGTAATTGAAAAAACAGAGCATCCAATCCATATCAATCCAAGAACAAAGGATCTGATCCATCCTACAAATCAAAACAAAAAGTGAACATGTATTCATAACTACAATGATACTAACCTTAATCATCCAATCCTACAGTCGTCCAAAACTCAAAAACAACTGCTTCGAGGCAGTTATACTCCAGAAAATGACAGAACCGAACACCTTCAACTTCGTCCTCTTCACTTGAAAATCGCCATACCAGACTAGAACAGCAACAATCAAACCCTAGGACATCAACGCCTCAGAACGATAGAACGACAGCATGCAAGGTAGAAACGTAACGATTTGAATTAGAAATATAGAAACTGCCAAAACTGAATAACGAAATCACAGGAACGTGTTTTACGTATTAACATAGTGTATATATATATATATATATATAACGGCATAATAGTCCACGTATAAATATCAAATTTAAAAACTGGACTTTATGGAATAAGAAGAAAACTATATGGGACTCATTGGGATATAATTTTTCTTTGTGGACTTATTGGGATAGAACATTTCTAAATGGGATTTATCAATAAATTTCCCATAAAAGGACGTTTGCAAAAATTAATAGTTTGTAGCATTTTTCATTCCAATTATGTTGTTGCGTGTAGAGGTGAGCATAGTTTTAATTGGTTTTGTTTAGGAGTAAATCAAAAACCGAATTATTACATACGGTTCTATGAAATTTGAAATAAAACTATATTATGAAAATTTTGAAACCAATCTAGACAAAATCAGTAAAATGTGGTTTGGTACGGTTTCAAATCACGATTTTAATAAATATTTTTATTATTTACAATATGATTACAAAATATTATTCATAACTTAAGAATTATTTAGACAATTGTTCAGAGCTAGTTGTACATCTATACAAAGACACACTTACAAAAGTAGACGGTTAAAACTTATGTATATATAATAAGATATTTGAATATTTATGGTAAGTGACAAAATATGTGTGTGTGTGTAAATAGTCTGATTCAATTCTAAATCGGATTCATAATTATAAACCAAATCACGAAATATGATTTCATTATTTTAAGAATCAAAACCGAATTGTGTATTGAAAAAACTAAACCAAACTGTGCAGTTTAGTCAAGATTGGATTAGTTTAAATTTTTTTTCTTTTTTTTACTCAATTCTAATTATGCGCAACAATAGAAAATATTATATTTTTTTCGTCTTATTATTTTCAGATTGATGAGAAAGTTGATAATCGGACAATACAATCCACTTAAGAACTTTTCAAGTTAAATGACATTAAATTATGAAAAATATTTGGTAGTTCGAATTTGTGTGGCTCAAATGGCTCGAATATATCAAAATGACGTCGTTTTGATACATTCGAGCCATAAAAATTCGGACTACCAAGCATTGTTGCAAAATTATATGAGAAAGAAATTAGGTTTCTTTTGAAATGCATATATTTTTAACAAAATATTATTTGTTAGATTTTAACTTATTGTCTACTCTCAAATTGATTTGGTTTTTGATATTTTCAATTCCATTTTAGTTTAGATTCATAGAAAACTTTATTTGACTTGATTGTGAATTTCCTAAAGCGTTGGTTTTTAATTTCCTAACACTGTATTTATACTATAAAGTAGAGATTTAAAAAGAAAAAGAAAAAAAAGCAAAGACAATGTGAATGAAATACAAGATAAATTTTTTCACCATTTCCTTTTCTTTATCTAAACTCCTAATCCAAAACAATTGTTTTATGTGTATTTCTTATTAATTTTGGATTAGATTGAGAAAAATCAATTTAACTTTTGATTTAATAAGTATTTATGCAAGAGAACCACCAAATTAGCAATCAGTAAAGATGGCATGTTGTTTTGCTTTGGACATGTCTCTATTGGGAGAAGGTTGTACACTAATACCTACCAGCAATCAATAATGTCCTCAGAGTGCATTGTTGATCATAATATTTCGGGTTAATTATACTTTTCACCTTTTGATTCAAAATTTATTTCAACTTTTATATTTTTAAATTAAACAATTTAATTCATACACTATAAATTCAGTTTTAATTTAGTTCTTATGTTCAAATTTAAGTTTAAAATTAACAATTTTGATATACTTGTCAATTTTCTAAAATGACACAAATAATAATAATAATAATAATAATAATTTATATGGAAAAATCAAATTGAAATTAGGTTTAGAGTGTAATGATCAAATTATTCAATTTAAAACTGTAATTAAAATAAAATTTAGATCAAACTATAAGGATGAAAAGTTGATTAATAACATTAGGGTGCATGTGTAGTGATTAGTGAGTCTTATACATTGAGAGTAGAAGCATTATTGAGCTACAGTGTTATTTCTAATGACCCACGTAATTAATTCCCTTGCATATGAATTACCTTACCTTACACTTGTTACCTGTTCCTTAAAGCCAGTGAGTGTTTCTTCAAAACAATGTAAAATTTCAAGATATTACTGCCAAGTGATTTGTTTCCAAACAATCCAGCTTTTTTCATACTACTTGTGCCAATTTCTGAATAACTTTAACCGAAAACGTCCCAGTACATCGACAAATCAAACAGAACACTGACTGATTCTGAACACATTAATTAGCACAAGGTGAACGGAACGTTCCACAATTCTAAACACATTAGGTCATCAAAGTATCATTTAAAATGGCTAAATGCAACATCCCAAGGGTGACCTAAAACAACATATGAGTTCCACATTTCAGTCAATCCCGATTTTTCAGAGCGAACTGATCAACAACTGAAATTACAGGTTTCCTCTGCTCATGGGAAACAGCTTTAACCAACTGAGAGTTTTTCATGCATCTGTTTGACATTTTATATTCCCAAGTGTGGTTCACTTCTTCAAAAGCTAAAAACAAATTTGAAGCCATAAAAGATCCAATGCAGCTGACAGACAATACAGAAACGCAAGGACAAACATCAGTGTTTCTTTCAATCTCATGATGTTCATTAATGTGAATTCATTTTTAATCAATTTTATGAATTTACATTTGATTTATATGGAGTTGCAATGCTTGTTTAAACAAATAACAGATGTACTTGAGGTTCCAACATCAATCAACATATAACATCCAAAAATTGGAGGTTCTGTTTACTAGCCCTTCTTTCTTATAATAAACAATGTATTGCCTGGATGGATAGAACACCACTGCATCCACACAAAAAGCTCCAACTTCTATTTTCCCAGTTACTTTTTCTACTTATGTTACAAGAATCTCTTTCGCAAAAGATGAGATCCCTACAGCTTCAATTTTCTACACCAGAAACAAACAACTCTCCATAAACAAATTTCAAGTAGTTACATCCATCAAGTGCATTTTGAAAGTCATCTGTGGAATCAATGGACATATCATTAATTGACATGAAACTAATAAGATGTACACAACTGGTAATCAAAATAATATATAATAACATAGTTGAAAACTGGGTATTTCAGGGGTGTTTCAGTGACAACAGTTATATTAGCAACAGCATAATTGTGCATAAGAAAATGAGCATTTGATGTTCGTGCCATTCTTTGCTATAAGTTTGACAAAAATGAAGTGCACTAACTCACTAAAACAAAGTAAGCACACTAAACATACAACTCAGATCCACAAAACAAACTCCAAAAAATCAATTCTGGTTATTTCATTGTTGTGCAGGAGGATAGTTGGGATTTTCATTTTTTCTGTCAACTCTGTTAAATGACAAGGGGGCATTTGTAATTCCAAAACCACAGGGGGCAATATGTATTTTAAGCAAACTTCAGGGGATGAATTTATAATTTATCCTAATTTATATATTTATTATACGTCATATATTTGAATATTTCATTCAAATATAATATAAAAACAAAAAATAAAAATAAAAATGGTGCTTGGGCCATGGTTCAGATTTTGGACTTTTGGGGCAATCTATCTATGTTCTAAACATTTAAAGCCATAAGGACAAATTAATTATGTGAGACAACAATGCCCCTGCATGTATTTTGTATTAAAAGCTTTAAAATCTCGCAACTTGAATTCAGAGTTTAGGTACCTTCGGCCAAGCCAAAAATGGTGCTTGGGCCGTAGTTCCAGATTTTGGACTTTTGGGGCAATCTATCTATGCTCTAAACATTTAAAGCCATAAGGACAAATTAATTATGTGAGAAAACAATGCCCCTGCATGTATTTTGTATTAAAAGCTTTAAAATCTCACAACTTGAATTCAGAGTTTGGGTTCCTTCAGCCAGGCCAACCCTTCTTTGGGCAAACTTGTCCCATGCTCAGATGGGCACTGTATTCGCTCTGAAGGACTCCAATCCTAAGGCAGAGAAGATGTTGAGTGCCAACGGAATCAGCGGATCACCTCTTTCTCCATTGCTCGGTGGCTATTCAGTTATTGCAGCGTCTATTTGGCTTGTGTGATGTTAAATGGGTTGCTCCACAGGATTGCACACATATGTTTCTTGTTAAGTTTGATGGGTTCGGCGGATCTAAGCGAGCCAAGTCATTGTGGTCTTGTATTGTTTGTGCTATTTTCTGGATCATATGGCTGGAGAGAAATGCACGGATCTTTGATGGAAGGGAGGCTGATGCAGATTCGTTGTGGGATAGGGCTGGATTTTTGGCATCTTTTTGGGCCTTTGTGTCTCCTCCTTTTAGGGGAATCCCTCTTTTCTTGATTTCTAGGGATTGGGCTACTGTTTGTAACCCTTAGTGTTTGGGTTTGCTTGTTTTTTCTCTTTTTATGATGGCTGTGTTTTACTTTCATCATGTTCCTTTTCTCTGTATGAGGATTTCTCGTCCTCCTTTCTTTCTTCTTTAATAAAATTAATTTCGTTGTTGTTTCAAAAAAAAAAAAAAAAAAAAAAGGGGCTCGTCCACCAAGAACACCTTTGGGGGGTGGATAAGGTATTGATGCGGTGATTGAAGTAGTGCCAAGTTGGATAGGCCCTGAGAAGAAGTGGAGGGCTTTTGGACTTAATAGTCCTTATCATTTGCTTGCATTTCTTGACTTCTAGCTTTCAAGGTATATTTTTGTGGGTCCTACCTAGGATGGTATTGACAACTCTTTATTTGATATTAGGGCCATTCTTCCTTCGGGGAACTTGGTTGCGCTGGGAGCCCTCTTCCTTGGGAAGATGAGCTCTCCTCCATACTTCATCTCTCGATACCCCTCCATACTTCACTTGTGGGTCTCAACCCAAACAGATACAAATGATCTGAACCGCCTATCTCATAGGCCTCGCAATAAAGGTTTTCTATGCAAGAAAATTAGCTTCATCGAATAACTATAAACACAAGAACAAATCACATTTTGTTATATAAAATTGATTATTTATGTAGCGTCCCAGGTCTAAAACCTTACTTGAACCCATTTGTATGGATGCCATTCACACTTTCGGGCTTAGAATGGATGGACTTGTGTTGTTGTTTAGATTGCTTACTTTGTTTTCCATTTCACTTGGTTGGGACTCCATTTTTTTCCTTGGAATTGGCCCTGGAAAACTAGAACTAGCAGTTTCTACAGGAGTGGTTCCACTTGCAACCATCACCATTGAGGCTGCGATGAATGTAAATCGCGCCTGCGATACGCTAGTGATGAGCCTGCGACCAAAAACACCATCTAGTATATTTCCTGTGGAAAAAGGTGGCACCCAAGAGAGTGGTCCGTGATCTTCTTGGGGGCACCCGTGAAGAAGACAGTAGTGCTTGTGTATGTGCCATTCGCACCCGCGATGTCCTGGCCAATAAAATGAACTTCAGTGCCAGAAAAAGCTATTTTTGAACTTTATCTTCTCTCACCCTATTGTTACACTTTCTACCATAGTTCCATAACATCAACGTTGATTTTGGAGCATCGAGAGTTAGGTTTGATCTCCGACCCAAACACTGTTATTGTAGAGCTCGACGAGAGCTTCGACATCACCAAACCAAAAAGTTGATCCAGACTTTCGAAGTGGGTTTTACCTTCTCCTCTTCTCTTCAAGAAGTAGGGTTCTATTTCATTAACTCAATATGAGTTCATTAGTGTATTTGTAGTATTTTGATACAAAAGAATCACGTTGGTGTTGTTGATTTTGGAAAACATGATAGAAGGGTTAGGGTTAGGTGATTTGGGTGTGGTTTCTCTATTATCTTCTCATCAAACCTATTTTCCATATATCAAAATTGCATGAGAAGGCTTTAATTTGAGAATACCCCAAATTGTGGAAAAACCCTGGAACGTGAGATTTTGGGTTTGGAGAAATTGATGTGTAAATATTGAAATTGATGAGGTGGTATTGAATTTTGAAATGCTAGATTGAATTTGGAAATTTGGAATATAATTTGAGGAATTATATGATGTTGTATAGAAATAATTGTTGGTTATCTATGGAAATTGATTCATTGAGTCCTTTATTGAGAATGAAAACGAAGGTGCATGGAGCACATTTTTGCAAGAATTGAACACTTCAATTGTTCATTGTTGCATTGGTTACATTAAAACATCACGGTTTTACTTGAACATTTAGGGTGAATACGGTTGTGTATAGTTGAGGATGAGATTGCTTTAATTTGGCTTGGCTTGATAGTCCATGGTGAAAGACAGAAAACCCACGCGGTGTAGGTGCCAAGGTTCTTGCTGTTGGCAACTAGTAAATTTGGTGGGTTAAGTGACTCTTAGCGATGGTCACTGGCATAGTGTAACTCTAGATAGTGCACTAGATTAGGTGCTACTTAGCGATAACCACTGGCAGATACATGTGCTTGAGAGGATTCCCCAAGTCTTGGCGTTAATATTGGGAAAAGTTGAATCAAATGAAATGTTTTGAGCATGTTATACATACATAAAATCATGATCATCTATATATGTAGAAATATATTGATTTCTGAAATGCTACCGTACCGAACTATATGTTCACCCTACGTGGCTGAAATCTTTTTTCAGGTATTGATGGCGTGCGCAGACCTTGATGCGAGGCACCCGGATATGTGTATGAGCTAGGAGAGCTCTTTTTGATTTTCAAGCCTTGGGCTTTTTTTATGTAGGCCGAATGCCATTTTTGTAAAGGGTGACACCCTTGTTTTGTAAGCCTAAGGGCATTTTATTTTTGTGCATCTGTTGATATCACATTTGTTGATATCACATTTGCTTTACATATTGTATATTCACTCCACGTAGATGTTGAATATAGGATGTATGTAATTGAACTATTTGATAATGACATTGATACACACATATATGAGAGAGAATTCTTTTAATTATGTTAATGTTGCCCCTTTCTTTGATTATTAATTTATTTATTCTCATGGGTCGGATCTTGGAAATCCCGGGATGTGACAGTTTTAAATTTACAATCCATGGATAGTTCATTTTATAAAACAAAATGAGATCTGTTCTTGTGTTTATAGTTGTCCGATGAAGCTGATTTTTTGCATGGATAACTTTTATTGTGAAGCCTATGAGATAGACAGTTCAGATCATCTGTGTATGTCCGGGTTGAGGCCCACAAAAGGGGTATGAAGCGATGAGGTATGGAGGGGAGTTTATCCCTTACTTGGGACGTTATTCAAGCATCTATACATGTATCAGGATGTTGCCAAATGATCTTAGGGTAGGTATGATGTTACATATTGTACACTCCCTTCCTCTAGATGTTCTTCTATAAGTGAGTTTCTCAACTCACTTCCAAGCAAACGATATTGGTGGTTGAGCCAAGGATGTCGATCTACTCAATGGTTTGGAGTGAACATCACGAGTAGCTTGGTGGAGTTGATTGATCAAGAAGAGGAGTTCATGGTTCGTCCATATACCATGGGCTTTGCTAGAGTAACCCATTTTTAGATGTACTACAGCCAGAGGTCGACCTTGATGATGAGAGTAGCCTGACTAATTCAGACTCTTTCATGATGTGTAAGTATTACAGCTGGTTTGTTCCATTCACTGTGGAGGGGGTTTATGGCCTAAATTCAGACTACCCAATGAGGTTTCCTAGGCTGTGTTTGCTTCATGAATTTTGGGAAGGATTTGGAAGGTGAAAGGGAAAGGGGAAAGGAAAAAGGTGTGTGAAACTAGGTGAAATGTAAGTATATTTTATTTACATTTCACCATCCTTTTACCTTTCCCTTACCAAATTCCTTCCCAAATCCTTGAACCAAACACCCTAGGGAATTTAGGTTTGATCAAGAAGTGTTGAGACACCCTCCTACTTCAGTGTCTGTGGTTGAAGCCTTGAAAGGTTCATGCATTGAACCAACATGGACGAATTGAGGCGTTAATGGATGATTGTTCTGTCTAGAGACACTCAGTTTGGCCAAGGTACCACTCGGTGGAGCCAACAATGGAAGAGAAACTTGGCCTCCTTTCAGTCTTTCTTGGATAATGATCAAGGGATACTAGAACACAATCCTCCGGATGAGGACGAGTTATGCATGCCAAAGGGGAAAGACACATTGACAGCCGTTTGAGCCAAGTGTAGGCGTATCTGTATTCTTTTTTTTTTATGGTTTGTCATATTGCTGTATATATATCTTATTGTATTAGTATTCCATATCAGTATCCATGCTTCATAGTCAATATTGTATGAAGTCTTAATGTCCATCAGCCAGTAATATTTTTTATTCAATGTTTTGCTTGCATTGACAATGAATTGGACGATAAGCCAATATTTTAGGCATGGGATGAAATGATATTCAAATACTGACCACCTAGAGAGGTACACCATAAGCGATATACTGGCCAAAATGCCACTTACTGTCAAAACTAAACTTTTCACACCCTTTCTTATTAAAGTTTACAGTTACCTCACAGGTTTAATTTAATGTCACTGGGATGTAAAGGAATCTTTTAAAGTAACTAAGTGTTGAAGTACAAACATCACCTTCAACTAGAAATGCCTTTCCAGTTCCAAGATAAATAAGTTGTGTCCCCGTAAGGCCTGTAGACAAACAAAATTCAAAAGATACGCTACACATTAACATTTTGACAACTGATTGAAAAAATTTAGTATCAGGTGGCAAATTGGTGTACTAAGATGTTGCATAAATAAATCTTTAATTACTAGGTAGCTTCAGCAACAAAAATTACAGAAACGTCTAATTACAGAGGTGTTAAAATATTTCAACAACAGACCTATGCATCCTTAACATGCTCTAATCGAAAAGAGAAAGCAACCTAAAATAGCAATAATATTAACACATACATCTCAACTCTTCAAGCTCTCATCCCAGTTACTTGTGGTTGGCAACATGGATCCGATTTTCCTGCTTGGCTCTATTCAAAGCCATATTATTGGTTAATTCAAGGCCAAGTTTGCCTTGGCCTTGCTCTCCTGAAATAAATTCCTTCTGAAACTCCTTAAACCTAAAAATGACTGAGCTAAAATAGTGAAATGAAATGCAATAAATAATTTTGGCAAACTACCTTTCTGTTGACTGATCTGGTGGCAATGAAAAGATCTGCCACTAAAAAGTGCTTTGGAGGAATAATTTGTTTCCGGCCAGCCCTAGATTGCAAACTTCGTATTCCTTTCTATTTTTAAACTGGGAAGGAATCCCCTTCCTCCCAATATACATTTTGCTTTTCTATCTATTAATTTACTCACACGACTGCTTGCCAAAACCCCCAACAAAATGGAATAAGATAATGAATACCACGCCAATGCAACTATTAAATAAAGGTATATATATTCAGTGAGAAAATGCCTTGGTAATCTAAATTTTATGTTGAAAACATAAATGTCAAAAAAAAAAAAAAAGGTTAAACAAAAAATACTTCATAAAAGGAATGCGATCAAGACATAAAGATTTATTAACAGCATTTAGCTCCACTTAAAACATTCAAGTTATTCAGAAATTTGACACAGCATCAATGAACATGCAGAGATATCAAGCAGTTATCTGTGGATGCTTGGAATTTTTACCTTGGATTTTTCACATGAAGCAACAGAAAGACAAGGGATATTAATATAGAAGAAGAACCGACAGAAAGGTAGGCCATCCCCAGAAAGTGATTCTTTCCTCCCAACCAGCTTGATGTTGAAAGAACAAGCTTCTTCTTCCCACCAAAACTATAAGTGTTGTAGTTATTCAAAAGGTTTACGACTACAACATCATCCACATCCAAATCCTCTTCAATTTTTCCATACAACTTCCGGAAGCTAGGGAGTGCAGCAGTACGCATCCACACAATAAGATCCTCTTGGTCACTTAGCTAATTGATGTAATGCATCCCAAAACCAACCAAAACAGGAAAAAAATGAGAAAAACTGTTAGCACTCATGGTTTGGCCAAGCAAATATTAAAATGTTCCCAGGAGAAGCCTCCTTTGTGAATACCGGAGATGCAGGAAATGAAAGCCACGTGAGATTTTTCAATGATATGTGAAACATAACATGAAAGACAGGGCTAGGGCATTGATCTAGGTTCAGGTTAGAAGTTACAATTTGGCCAAGAATGTATTAAAATGTTTCCAGGAGAAGCCATCCTTGCCTCCTCTGTGAATGCTGGAGATGCAGGAAATGAAAACCACAGGAGATTTTTCCATGATATGTGAAACATAACATGACAGACAAGGCTAGGGCATTGATCTAGGTTCCAGGTGAGACATGCACTTAATAGCTCTAAAAACTATAATTTATGTATGTCACATGGTCTTAGGTACCGGTGTCGGGTGCGAGTGTCAAGAAGGTGTGGTGCATATCTAGAGGTCGGACCCATCAAACCTCAAATTTAATGATATGCAAACAAGGAAAAAAAGGGTCATAACTTCATATTATATCTATTATGTGAGATAAAATGATGTTATATGTAACCTACAATGTCAAAACTGCATTTTATTCAAATGTTTTATAGCAGTTATACAATAATATGTACATATGACGATAGTGTCAAATACAAATATATAAGAGTGTCCCATGGAAAGTATCTGACACATCTCGCACCTTTTTCCAAGAGACGGGTGTCCGATATGAGTATTTGATTTATTTGGAAGAGTCCATGTAACGTAGGTATTACTTCACGTGCATTTCAAATTGGGGGAACAATAAGTTAGCCCCTCAACTAGTCAATTGCAACACCAATTATTACTGCACCTACCAACGTGTAACTAGGTTTTTGTCCACAAATATACACCAAAGTTCAACATACTACATGCTTAGAGAAACAAGTTCGGTGTTCAAAGAAGCAAAGGCTGTTCAGTAAATTAACAAAAAAGGTTTTTCAATAATAATCTTAGCAAGTGAAGTCAGAATACCAGTTTGGAACAAATTAGGGCTTTAAATATGACACATAAGAAGGGTGATCACAGAAAGGTACTCTAAAAATAAAAAAAAAGAAAAAAAAAAGTAGGCACATATTCAAGAATATAAGTATTTTCCATAAGGAGGATACGAAGAAGATATAAGTACTCAGAAAGAAGAGACTAATTAATTTGTTCTCTGTAAAAGCTTACAGGAATATTTGGGTCCAGATTTCCACCACCAATCAAGGTCCCATTCTGAAAATTGAAGGGATAGACTTGCTTCCCAAATTTGTGATCTCGGTCACTCTTCCAGGCAATGTTCTTCCTGTTGACCTTCAACTCCTCTGTCCCACG
This sequence comes from Camellia japonica, assembly GCA_030407325.1. NCBI lineage: Eukaryota > Viridiplantae > Streptophyta > Magnoliopsida > Ericales > Theaceae > Camellia > Camellia japonica. The sequence continues at coordinate 87,839,775 of JAPPVO010000014.1, read as the reverse complement.
AGAAAAGCTATATGTATCATTGAACAAACTCCATGCAATTAAACCACAAGGAACAATTGGGAGACCACTGTTGGACTCTTCCGGTTTACAGGAACCTGTGTCATTGTACTTTAATCCATATAAGAGCTGATGATCACTTCTACTTTTGACATACCTGGAACGAAAGCATGAAGCTGAATTATTATTTATTAGTGCTAAAGCTTGGGTTTCTACATAAACCAAGAAGGAACCAAAAAGGAAAGTACCAATGTAAACATGTGAAACCCTGTGATAAGACAGTGACTAACATGATAACATTTTACCATTGATTATTGCAACAAATAGATACCATGACAGTTACGAGAAATGAATGCAAAGAAGCACCAATTATCATCAAGAGCATTAACTATAGAAGGATGCCAATAATACTAGATAAATGGAAGGAAAGATAATGGACACATATATATAATATAATCATACCAAAAAAAAAAAATAAATAGAAATACATTTGATGAAAGAAGCAAGGTAATTTAAGTAAATGAATGAACTTGTCACTACATTAGGTAAGAGAAGAAATACTCTCACTGTCAGTGGTTCTGGTAGTAGTTATCGAGCTGGTAGTAGATGTAAATTGGGGCCTTCATGTATTTGGGAACCTGAAAATCAAGTTGTAAATGTCAATACACAAATCTAAAGAACAATGATGAAGAATTTGAGGAACAGATCTTAAATTTACACCAAATGCAAATTATATAATAAAACAACTGACAGTCTCATGTAGAAAATTAACCAATTATGCATATAAAGATCAAATAGTGCAAGTTCCACCCATAGCGATATGCTAGTTAACCAATGAGCATCACAGATTTTGGGTATTTTAAATGACAAACAATATCAGAAACCACGTGCCTCCCAATATTAGGATATCCTGAGTGCCATATATGCCTCTTTGGGCATGATAGAAAAAAATCTCTACAAACTGTAGTGTTTGAAGGTGACCAGGTCACACATCTAAAAGAAGGGAAGGCCTGGAAAGGATGGTTTCAATATCGATAAAAGTTTGTACAATACCACATTAATTCCACTTCTAAAAAAAGTAAAGTTCAATATTGTAGGCTCATGGGCCCAAATGTTCACGTGGCATGCCAGCACCATCTCCATGTCATCTCCTTCATCGTCTCTAGTACCGTACGTACACAAAGCCTTAACCTCAATCCAAGACATTTAGAAGGCAATCCCCAAGGAACTTCCTAGGTATGTATGATCTTCCCTCCCTTGCTTGAGTGATCTCTCCAATCGAGCGTGCCCATTACCACTCATCCCAATAAATTGGGTCCTCCCCTCAGCCTGGCCAAGAGAATTATCCATTCAAGTACAAATGGCTCTCTAAAGGCATTTTGATCCTCTAAAATCAGCCTAGGTCAAGAACAAAGCCTAGGAACCCCTCAAGATTGGTGTGGTATTTATGGGACACCAGAGTGATTCCAGAACCCTCGTACGAGATCACTGGGGTCTTGTGGCTTGGTAGCTAGACTAGAGAGTTTGTCAAGGTGGCTTGTCTCATTTCTTCAAGAAAGAGATCTCCACAAGTAAAAATTCTCAAACCATGACAAACACGCATGGCATCCTTCGTACATAAGGAGCACATCTAGCGATTGTTATAGTTATTGAGGCATTTGTAAATTTCAAAGCCACTACTATGGTTGTTGCCTCTAGTTTGTTAGGCCAAGCAAAGGTTGTCACATGTCCTCATGCTCCTACTTTGGCACGTGACAAGGTCCTCCATGGCCCAACCCTCCTCTCTCCCCAAATGACCTAATGCCATCTCAACAACTATCATACTAAAGGCTCTAATATTCTTCTCAGCAAATCACAATATGAAATTTATTAAATGGACTCTTCTGAAGGCATCAAGTATACGTGTTCAATAGGATACAATACATACAAAAAAAAAAAAAAGTACACCCGTTTAGTCTATATTAGATGGGGTCTAGGAGGGGTAGATTGGGCACAAACCTAACCTTTGGCATAATTTCAAGGTTAGTAGGCTGAATTTCAATGCCACTCAAATTAGACATATATCAAACTCATCTATCCAACAAAGGAAATGACAAACAGATTTCCCAAAAGATTCTTAGTTGACAGTCTATTATTGAGCCATGTTATTTCCAAAGAAAACACTTTGATGGAAGTGGTGTGTGATGTATAGGCACGCATGGGCCAAACTCCATCATGGAACAATTTGACTTTCTAACTTCTAATCAAGTTCTTTTTTCCACTTGGTGCAAGACTTCCTACTTTCCTAAATGCAACAAAACTTAAAAATGAAAGTAAAAAGAAGAGAATTAACCAACCTTAATTAACATTCTCATAATCCCAAGATACATCAACGAGGATAATAGGATTTAGGTAGAACCCTTCAGTAACATTCTCACAATTCCACAATACATAGACGAGGGTAATAGGATTAGGGTAAAATAAAGGCAAATGGAAAGAAAGAAACACCAGCAATGAAACAAAATAACAAGAAATGAACAGTTTAAAACAATGACAACAAACTACAACTATTGAATAAGATTGAACAACAGGGCTTCAGTTTTCTTTGAAGTTTTAGTTGTGGTCACATACTTTCGTCAATGCCTCTATTTATTTATACCACAACTTTTGACCGTTGAAATAGATGAGACTTTCATGAGCCACTTTCCTAGTTCTTATCCCATATCCTCCAAATTGATTATAGAAAATCCATGTTATGTGCCTTTTTATTTTCTGAATTATTATATTTTTAATATGGATTTAGAGGTGTTCTTCAAGGTCCAAACTTTCCTTCCTTTTTTTGGGAACATGTAACCAACTATACCATTAACCCCTTCAGCCTTTGATTTTACCCTCTGAAAAAAAGTGTAAACCCATACCTGAAGCCAAGGTTTTGAAAAGTGGTTGTAGTTGTGGTCGCCGTAATGATTGCAATGATGCAGTAGTGGTTGTGGTGATGCGGTAGCGGTTGCGGGTTGTAAAGGTTGCAGCGTAATGGTTACAGTAATCGGAACCATGATTTTTTATTTTTCGCACAATTTGAAGAAAACATACCAATACGCACATATATATATATTATATATTTTCATAATCGCATTTATTGGGATTTAAAATAATTTTTATTAATTTTTGTTAATTTTTAAGTATGATCCAATATATTTCCTATTTTCAAATCACTATAAAAGGAGCTTTTTACATTTTATTTCAATAATTAATAATTTAAGAATAATTGATTGTAAATGTCTACAAATTATTTTTTACCAATACCTAAACTAATTGAATAAAAAATATTCACAATTATTAAATAAAAGTATTATAAAATAAAAATTGTGCCATAAATTAAAAATAAAAATTATAGAGAAAAAAATTCATATAAGATTTTTTCTTTGGACTTGGATCGCTTGAGTATTTGTTCTTTTTTTGTAAGCTTTTGTTTTCTTTTTGGGGAAAAGGAAACTATTCAGAATATTGTAAAAGGTTTGTAACGGTGTCTAACGGACTATTACGGTCGTTACAGTACCTCTACGGCCATTATGTAATATCAAAATGGCCGTTATATATGTGAATTTCCGTCACACAGCTATAACGGCCGTAACGGGTGGCGATAACCACCACAACCATTACGTAACGGCGTTACGTAACGATTGCGGCCATTTTTTAAAACCTTGGTTGAAGCTTAAACCATGTGGATATAACATCACAAATATAGAAAGAGAAAATTTATTGTATTGACAAAAGATGAATTGCTATTTCTATAACATCTTTGAGAAGTCGGGTTCGCTCGAATGCTGGAATCACGCTCAAGCGGTGATTCGAGTCATCTAGTAATTCGTTCTGCAGTTTGAGATTCTGAGAGTTCAAATTCTATGCTCGAGCAGTCTTATGTCTCTAACGCCTGAGTGCTTGTTTCGCCACTCGAGCGGTCTGTTGTTTTGGAAATCATATTTTGATGGAGAAACTTCAATTAATGTTGTTGAACTCATGGAATTAAGATCCTTTAGACTATGTGACGTATTGTTTATCCTCCGTATATGGAATTGAACCTAAGGCAACTTGAAATATTTATAAATTCATGCATATCATCACATTCATGGCTTTACATCTTGTTGACACACTTTGTTGATTGTTAAGAAATGGTAAAAAGGAGGTAAATAGCGTGCAAGTCTGGGTAGTAGAGTCAGGTTTTGGAAACAGTTGTGATTGGTATGGTACCCATGCGAGGAGTCAAGGTGCCCAATTGCCCTGTCTTGCATTTATCACCAGACGAATGTGAGAAAAATGTTTTTGGGTGTCCACTGGCCCCGCGTATTATGAGCCGACACATGTGGAAGGGAATTGTGTTTTAGGTGCCACCGCCCTGCCATATTTAAGAGCTGGTGAATGTGGGGATATTTTCAATATATGAATCTATATATATATATGGTTGACTTTTACTTGGGACTTCATTGCTTATTTACTGCCCCACTGTAAATGTTGAGATTTTTGAATGGCAATTGTGCATTGAACACCATTTATTTAAAAGAAAAAAAAAAACATTAGATTTATCACAGTATGTGCAAAGCATAATCATATTCATTTCAAGCATTTATATACTCTATTAATTGTATTCCTACTGGGCAATCTTGCTCCACCTAAGTGAGGAACTGATGGTGATGCTTTTTTGATGGAGCACTAAAGCTTGATTGATATGTCATGTGCTTAAACTTCGGAGCTTTGATGTTTGGGATTGAAATTCCAATTCAAGACTTTATCTGATGCCCACTCCACACGAACCACAAAAAAAAAAACCCCCCCCCCCCCCAAAAAAAAAAAAAAAAAAAACACTTGTCTTGAAATGTGTAAGCCATTAGGGCATTTATTTAAATTCTCCAACTTCTTGAACTATGAACAACTGGTTATCTATATTAATGGACATAACTTGTAATGTTTGGCTATAGTTCAATGAGAAAGAGAATCATTTTGGGTAAGAGACGTTATTTCCATTGTTTTAAATCATGAGAATCTGTTGGGATGATATTGTTTTAGTAAGCGCTTAAAGGATTTTAATTATAAAAGGATATAAAATTTAAGGGGCATTACAATTTCTCTTAATATTTGACATAAAATGATCAAAGATGAAGCTCTTGATAGACTAGTACTTTTCATGACCATTTGTACGTCCCATTATTCAAATTTCTACGACCATTGGAGATAATGGCAACATTTCCTGCAATAACACCATCCACTACGCTGGAGTTGAAGCTAATCTAAATCTTACTTCCAAATATCTTCTCCTTTAATATTGCCACCTCATTTTCTTTATTGACAATTCCAGCAGCAGCTCTTTTCATCTCAGCTCCAATGTATTTTATGCACTAGTACTGCAAAGCATGTCCACTTACAATGCTCGCACAAACCCAGTAGCACTTAGTTCCCAGATTCATTATTATTGCATAATAAACAAAACAAATCTGTGCTGTTGGAAAGTGAAAAGTAGAAATCCTACCCATTTCAGGAAGTTGGCAGTTCTATCAGCAAAATGAAAAGTTGAAGACATACAATGAAGATATACATATTTGGTCCACGTCAAAACTAAGACAGCCATCCATTGAAGAATTACCAAGAAAAAAAAAGGTTCATTCTCTTGAGAATGAAAAAGAAAAAAAAATGAAAAAAAGTTCTATCAGCAAAATGAAAAGTTGAAGACATACAATGAAGAATACATATTTGGTCCACGTCAAAACTAAGACAGCCATCCATTGAAGAATTACCAAGAAGAAAAAAAAAGGTTCATTCTCTTGAGAATGAAAAAGAATAAAAAGAAAAAATGAAAAAAAAAAAAAAAAAGAAAGGAAAAAGAAACACACACACACCCCAAGATAGACTCACCTTCAAGAACCGAGAGAACAATTTTTTGGAATTGAGCTATCTTTAATATATGCCACCTTATTGCTTGTAAATGGCTCTGGTACACAATCAGTATCATATCTGTCCACAATTTCCACAACCTGCACACAAAATGTCAAATAGTTTGTTACACCAAACTTTTAGATGCACGCTTTGGAAGCAAAATGAAAAACCAATAGCTGGCTAGCAAACAAGCAGAGTGGAAATTTACACTGTGTGAAGCGTGAAGAGAAACTAGACCAACAGGAATAAAAATGACACCCATCAAAAAAATGTTGTAATGACCTGGAATGATAAAGTACACCCATCAAAAAAAATGTTGTAATGACCTGGAATGATAAAGTTAGCATGAAGTTTATGAATAATTACGAAAAATAGAATTTAAAGTTTTAATGCATTCTTCAGTGCATGCACTTACCCATGCTGGAGTCAGGACAGGTTTACAAGCTGGGAGACTTTGTTGGGTAAATTGATATAGAGCTGCAGAAGTACCACAAACAATATCAATAATAAATGAGGAAAGACAATTAGGCCAATTTTTATTTATAATTCGAAATTAATATCACATCAATAAAAAGGAAAACTAGAAACTTGAATTATGTTAGATGTGCAAGAGATATGATCAAAAGGTCAGGTGAAGTACAAACTAAGGAGAAATCAAAAAGGGAAACTTGATCATCATAAACAACCAATAGCAAATTACATGGACCATGAACAAAAAATTGTTAAGAATTTCTACAACATAGTATCCAAACTGAGGCGTCCCTAACTCAATGAGAGTAGCAGCATAACCTCCCTAGAATTATACTTTCAATAACGCTATGTTTGGTTGGGGGATTTGGGAAGGGATTTGGAAAGGAAAAGGAAAAAAGAAAAAGGAAAAAGATAGGTAAAATGTGAATAAAATATACCTACATTTCACCTAGTTCACACACCTTTTCTTTTTTCCTTTTCCATTTCCAAATCCCTCCCAAATCTCCCAACCAACCAAACACAGCATAAGAGACACTGGGTGAGGAATGGAAGGGAAAGGTGTTCTTCTCCTTTTCTTCAGTAAGTGGGCAAGTATCAAAACGAATATATATATATATATATATACATGATGATAAGAAAAAATCAAGAGCAAGTTAGATGAATCGTGATCTTATGGCATGTCTTCTATTAAGCCTGTGCATTTAGATATATCAAGTGATTACCTTATCTTCTTCTCATGATATATATATATATATATATATAAAATCTTCATCACAAATAAATAAAAAAAAACAGAAAACCAAATATGTATATGGAATTGAACGAGCAAGAAAGTTCAAAAACCGTTTGATCGACGAGCTGGAATTGAATGAGCTTCCATGCCAACTGCTGAGCTACTTCCTCCATCCATATCTATCAAATTCAAGTCTTGGACACACAATCCTTCAGTACCAACACCAATCACACAACAATCTGCACCAGAAATAAACCTTAATTGGCACACACAACACAAGCCCAGTCAAATCCAAATTAAATCATACAGGTTTCCAATTAATAATTTCCTTTTAATAAAGCATATCAATGAGATCATAACCAACAACATAGAGTGTCGAATTTTGCTATGAACGCATAGGGATTGATGAGAAGTGATGAATTTTACCTTGGAATGGAAGAGATAGCGTGGAAAATGGAATGCTTAGGGTTTCTGATTCGCGAACACGTGAGAAATTACTTCCATTGGAGGGAAAGAGATCAACATTTTGCTTGTAGAGAGACAGAGATTGCGTCGACGGATGGGTTAGGTACAGGGTAACAGGGTTAACGGAAACGTTTTGTGCGCACCGCTGCGCATTGTACACACTTACTTGTATGGTGCAACTCGTGATTTTTGCTTTATGGGTTGATTTTTTGGTTTTAAAGTTATTTTAGTGTGGAATTAGAAAGTTTTGTCTGATTTTTTTTTTTTTATATATATATATTTTTTAATTTTTGTAAGAAAAAAATGAATTAATTATGTTTTGAATGTGATATTTTTTAGATTGAACCTAAAAAAACCTATTCAATCTTTTTATAATTATTTTAGTTCGAATCCACCTCAACCCAACTTCTCAAATCAGTGTAGAGAAGTTGTTCAAATTATGCGAGAATTGTCTAGACCTGTCTTGATTAAGCTAAGCACAAATTAGTTGAGGCACTCATAAATTTGATGGTTTTTTTTTTTGTTTTTAATGTGCAGCTAAATGAATTAATTTATTAAAACTATAGTCAATTACATTTTCTAATAAAATTATTAATAATATTAAAATAAATAATTTTTATAATGTGAAAGAATTGAAGAATCAATATATTGCTACAGTGTTATTTATAATTGAGAAAAAAAATTGTGAAGTTTTGTATTGTGAAAGTTATATATTAATGTATAATATATAGAATATATATTTAATATAATGTAACAATTTAAATTATTTTAACATCATCTAATGACTACTAACTTATATGCCTATTTAATATTTATATATATAATGAGGTTTTGGGTCGCTCAAATTGTTTAGGGGGTGTAGACACCCCATTTTTGACCGCCCACAAGACTTGGGCACTATTGATGGTTTTCTTGGTGGAGAAATGTGTGCAGGGCACAGGTCCAATTTCTTCGGCAAGGAGAGAGGCGAATCTCAACTTCACACCCCATTTTGAACCAAAATTATTTTGGATGGTTTTGAGACCTTAAAACCCTCTCTTTCAAAACATTTTTGAAATAAAATTCCCACGATGTTCCGACGCTCGCATTTCGGTAAATGGTGCACTTTTCGATAAACCGAGCAAGGACAAAGTGGAGATGAATGAAAGAGAGATGAAATCTTTGAAAAATCTTTCAAAACACCTTACTTCGGGGTTTGAAGTTGAAGAGAAGAGGAGAAGAGGGGAGAAAACAAGTTGGAGAAGAGGTTCGGCATGAATCCGGGTAGAAGAAAGTCGAGCAGTCCTCGCTAAATCAAGCCCATCTATCTACACATTTGGAGTTAAGCTATGAGGCCATAACCATTGGAAAGAAGACTTCCGGGGCTTCATTTTGCACTCAAGAATCTCTCAAAACCAAGTCCGGGTTGGGGAGGTATGATTGGTTGAAGTTGGGCATCATCCCGGTTGGATCGAGTCTGCGCGGCTTCACCAAAAATGGCATAACTTTTTCCACAGAAGGAATTTTAATGCAAGGTTTGCGCCATTGGAAAGCTAACTTCCGGGGCTTCAATTTGAACACCCACTGGCACTTTTTTGACCTCATCGGCCACCCATCGGCACTCTATTTATCCAACCGGCCAGTATAAATTGCAAGTCGGCAATATATTGTGCCGACCGGCAATTTATTTGGCCGATGACCCTTTTTCTTGGCCGGTTTGACCCTTTTGACTCTTGCAGGCATGGTGCATGCCAGCTGTGCCAGCTGGAGTGCACAGACCCGACCCCCCATGCACATGTGTGGTTGTTTTGCACCTTTCCACCCTTTTGGCCCCTTTTTCCTTCTAGAAGATTGACCCTTTGGCCAAGCTTCTTGGGGAAGCTTGGCCAGCTGTCTTAGCTTCTCCTAGAAGCCTTGGACCATTTGCACCCTTTGCCCCTTTTCATTTAGCTTCCTTGGGAAGCTTAGAGCCTTTTCTTTGTCTATATAAGAACTCTTCTTCTCCATTGCTTAGGGTTAGAGTTTTTGAACCAAAAAACCAGATATAGACATACATATCTGATATATACACCTATATCCCTCCATCTCTCACTATATCTCTTCCATTCAACCATCAAACACCCTTGTTCTTGGGCCTTTTCTTCATCAACCCATAGCACAATACCTCCAACGTCCATTCCAGCAGCTTGAGGCTGTTCTTCAGAGCTTAGGAGCACCTAAACTTGGTCCAAGAGGTGCTGGTTTGCTGGTCTTCAAGGGTGAGTCCTCCTCTTCCCTTTTCTAGTCTTTTCTTGCTTCATATCTAAGCCATAGTTGCTTGCACTTTTGGGCTCCGACCCAAACTGTAAATCATCATATTTTGAGGTCCTCTTCATGTTTGATTGAGGACCTCTTGATTTTTGAGGACAGAAGCTAGCACTTCCTTCATTAGCCCTCTTATGCCATTTTTCTTGCATAGTATATTTGGCTTGTGTATAATCTGTTTTGGAGCATGATGTAAACTGAAAATAGGCTTATTTTGAGCCCTTCTTCAATATTGAAGAAGGGCGCAACACTGTTGGGGACCTCCATGTATGATTTGCTTCATTACCCCTCTTTGGTCCCCATTTTTGCATGATTTGTTAGCTCATTTTGCTTCTGTTTTTCGGCCATAATCAGAACTGATAGTGGCCATATTTTGACCCCCTTGACATGTTTCATTAAGGATCTTTGGCTGTTTGATGCATGTTTTGTATACTTCATGTTATAGCCCTCTTGTGGCCTTAATCTTGCATTGCATTTTAAGGGTGTTTGTATATTGATTTGGGGGCTGTCATAAACTGTGAGTAGTCATATTTTTGGTCCCTCTTCGGTGTTGTCGAAGGGTCTTTTCCAGTTTGGGCTTTGCATCTACCACTCGCTTCATTACCTAGCTTGCGGAGCCATTTTTGCATGCTAATTTTACCCTATCTATGCTCACTGTTTGGTCATGATTTAAACTGTAAACATTCTTGTTTTGGGGCTGGCTAGCTTCTGTCTTCATGCTTCATGTTCAAATTATGCATGTTTGATATAGCCACAAGTCATTTCATGTGCTTAATATCGCATTTCGGGACCATTTCCTTGCATCGGGTGTCATGTTTGCGTATTTCGGGGCTGTTTTGCATCACTTTTAGCTACTGAAATTTGCATTGTTTGCATACCATGATCCATGCTTTGCCATGCCTTGTTAGGGTGGCATTCGTGCCTTAGGTTTGGTCCTCGGTTTGCGTGCACGCGTGCACGCACTTCGAGTGTCTCATTTTCATTTAATGGCCGCTGATTTTGGCATGCTTGCGAGCTATGTTAGTTTAAGTCCATCGTTGCATGTTGTTGCATGCCATGTTTGTTTACATGTTTAGGTTGCGCGCCTAGCATACATTGCTCATTTGCATGTTCATGTTGCATACTTAGCCGCCATGCCTAGGTTGCATTCCATTGAGCATGCATCCCTCGCCTCTTGACCAAGCATGATAGGGGTTGGGGCCCTTTGATTTGTTTTGTGCTTGCATTTCATTTGATATCAAAGTTGCTAACTTGGCTTTCGGGCCATCATGCATTGAAATGCGTGATTGATGGCCCGGGGGTCGAGGGCCATGCTCCCTTGAGTCTAACACATGATAGGGAGTGTGTCCATGCACACATTTGCTTGAAATTTCATGCCATGCACTGTCTGTCCCCTGTTGCTGTCAAAACTGTCTTCTGCAGGAAGTTTCTGCCGACCGGCAACATTCACTGCCGACCGGCAACATTCAGTGCCGACCGGCCATTTATTTAGTGCCGATAGCCTTATCTCCAGCCGATGGATATTGTACACGACCGGTGGATATTCTATTCAGCCGATGGTGTTCTAAAGCGTGCAGGGAACCAGTTCCAGAACTTTGGCATTTTAAAGAGAAGCAGGGCAGTAAAAACAGAGGCAACAGTGACATGGTGCGGGTTTCCAAGCAAGGTGAGCCAAACATACATTATTTGCGCATCCCGAGGCAGGGCTGCGGCCACCTCCTTTTTGCATTTAATTTGTTAATTAATTAGAAGTTTTGTAATAATTAATTTAGTATTCGGACTGTATTATTCTTTTGGTCCCTCCGTGTGAGGGCGTATTTGTAATAAGTGTGTGTGAGTGGTGTGCATGCTTTCCAACCTCCACTTCTTTCTCCCTTTTATTTACCCGCTTATGATGGTAGATTAGGGCATATCTATTTTAGCATACCTTATGCAATGCATGCGTGCATCCATGCATTTGTTTACATGCACCGGGCTCGGTACATCATTCAAACTGCATCTGTATTTCAATTCCAAATTGAATACGTGATAGTTGTAGCATTTCACATGCCATGTTTAGGATAGCCGAGTCTGTCTAGATTACATCTTTGCATGTGTTGCATTAGCCACTTAACATGAACTAGGATCATGCATATGATTACTAACTAGTTTCTGTTTTGGCTTGGAGTACTAGGTGAGCTTTTATGTTTTAGCATATCGCATGCGTGTGTATGCTGCCATAATAGCATGACTACCATGAGGCTAAGTGCTTATGTGATATAACTGCTTGAATGCCTGTGGGTGGAGGTTGGATTGCTTGAGTTGGGAAAACTCGTTGAAATCCGTGTTTTAGCCTACTTGCGAGTAGTAAATTCCAAAGCACTTTCAAAACAAACGGATATGCAATACTTGTTTCCAAATTAGGCAATCTAGTCTATACTTGTTTGCTGTGCGCATAACATAGTAATTCTAGGCTAATAACCGGAATAAGAACACATAACGTTTTCAAAATTGGATATCATGGTTAGTAGAGGCCGGTCTTCGGACCGGGCGAAAGGGGGTGCTCATAGCTGACCTTCCCCGATTGTACCCAAGCTCCCGAGCCAAGACAACTTTGGTGATGACGGACACGTGGCCTTCGGCACCGAGTCAGGGTTTCCTAAATTTCCCATTTTAAAAAATATTTAGGTGGCGACTCTGTATCTGGCAAAGCAGTCCATGTTTGGCACTTCTTTTCAAAATCTGTTTTTCTCAAAACGATTTGCCAGAGTTGGACTCTTTGGTTCAGATTACGAACCGCAACAAACAAAAAAGGGGAGTCCGAACTGTAACCCGTGAGTTCCCTCGCGGACCTGTTACAGGGGGATTCTATTTACATTCAAAAAATGTTTAAGTAAGATATTTACTCTTTTTTTTTTATAAAAAAAGTAAAGTAATATTTTTATGTCAAAAGGTGTTGAATACTCCATTTGAACATGAAAAGGGGTGGAAACACCCTTATTTCATTGAATAGGAGAGGAGTTATTAATGTCCTTTGATGAACCTCTTACTTTGAAGTAAAGCTTCCACTAAGAAATGATTTGCATTAATTTACGCTTTCTATTTAATAGCATGGATTTAGGTATTAATTTGCCCTTATTCACAGAGAGAAAATGTAGGTTATTATCCATTTTTTAGGCTTGAATTTATTTTGATTTTGATCTATTTAATTGTTGATTTATTACAAAATATTTGTTCTATATATTTGTTTATATCATTGTTGAGGGTTAGAGCCCATTGGTCTCTTGCCTAAGTGATCCCTGTGAGCAGAGAAGGAAAGAGGGGTGAACACCCCTCAAAAACTGTCTTATGGCTTCTGTTTTGGAATTCTACATTGACCTAAATCTCAGCCGAAAGATTAATTCGGCCGACCCTTTTCTCTATTCAGCCTGTGTATAGTCGGCTAACTTCTCCAAGAACAAAGCAGGTAGTTTCTGGGGAGTGTTTCCCTGGGTGGTTCTGGAACTGCTGATACATATTTTATACGATTTGTTAGACTCGGTAGTAATTTGGTTGAATTAATTCATTGTTTTAATAAATTCTTCAACCCCCCTTCTTTTCTTTTCTTTTCTTTTTATTTATTGTTATTCATTCAAAGTGTTGTAAAAATCTCTCTCTCTCCCCCATCCTTTCTTATTCGAATTGTTGTAATAACTTCTAACCCCACGTCTTTCTATCCCTTTTATTTATGCACTTTCTGTATATCATCATGTCTTATTAATTATATCTACGCATTGCATCCATCTTTTATGCATTGAGATACGGCTAATTTGCATCTGTGGGTTTCATTAATTCTTATGTGCCTTTGTGCGCAAACTCATGCCTTGAGATGATACACATATCATATATTTAGTAGTAGAATCCTTAGTTGCATTTTGTGTATGTATTGCATTAGTTATTTGTATATAGGATCATACATAGATATATAGTATATTATTTTTTTGGCTTGCCACAGAGGAGTAATAGATAAGCATTTATAACTTTAACATCCCGGTTGTGTATGTAACTTTACCATATTTAGCATCCGACCATACAGCTAAGTGCTTAAATGACATACCTCCTTGAATGTCAGTGGATGAAGATTATGTTACTTAGGTTAGAATGATGTTTGTAAAGACCCTAATTTTTGGTAATTACAATTAAAACCCTAAGCCTTAGGTTAATTGCATTTTAATCCCTAATTTCATAAAATTTTACAAAATGGTCCAATAAAGAATAATTTTTATGTATTTTATTTTGTATTATAATTAAATCCTAGAATGCCATTTTTATACTTGAAAATACCCCTAACACTTCGTTTTTATTTATTTTAACCCCTAGTCTCTAAATTAATTCATACATTTTATTCTTTTCTTTTATTTATTATTTATTGGAAAATGAGTATTTACATAGGTATTTATACATATTATTTTGGGAAAATCTTGGTTGTGGAATCACCTAGAAGATTTGAGAATAATATCAAGATAATTATTAGTTTTCTATTTTCCTTAGTCATTAAGATAATTTTCTTAGCCATTAAGGAACAATAATTGATTAAAGGTAAAATTGTCTTTTCTTAGCCATTAAGAACCACATCTCTCTCTTGTCTTCTCCAATTCTTTTTACCCATCTCATTCTATTGTCAAGTATGCTCTCTTGTGTTATATATTAATGGTAAATAGGGTTTTTGGTGTGTATGAAAGTGTGGATGTTCTAAATAAGTGCATTTTTTGACTTTTTATGAAATATGGGTTAGGTTTGAAGTGAAATGCTAGAGAGGTGATGTGACTTAAATAGGATGATGTAACTTAAATAAGATAGTGATTTTTTAGCTTTTTGGATTTTTTAGGGAATGCCAAACCTAGCCTTTGTCTTGCAATTTTGTCAAACTATGCACTGTTGCAACTTCTCTCATTTAAAAGAAATATCAAATTTATTTATTTTTCAAATCTGAATTTAATTTAGGATATTTGGTGTGTTTAGAGCTTGTGATAATTTTATTAGCCCCTCATTGTGCGTTTTTAGGGCTTGGATATTTTGTTTAAAAATCTGGTCCTGAGTCTCTAAAAAATAGTCCACTTCTTGCAACTTTATAAAATTTCAGAAAAATCATCTCATATTGGTTCTTCTGTCAAAATTTAAAATTCTGAGTCCTCTTTCCAACAGAATTTATTTGGGTGAAAATGTTCGGGTAGATTGAGAGGAAAGCTAGTTTTCTCAAAATGTGACAAATCTAGACAGGTTTTCGAACATAGCTTGTGGGATGAATTTCTAGATGTGCTGTGCAAATTCTGAAAATTGGAACTGAAAATAGATATGTTGTTTATTGTTTCTGTGCAATTTTAGCCCCTAATATGACCTGGAAGTATTTTTACCAAAGCATTCTTTTGTTATGAAAAGTGGTGGAAATTGTGCCTTATTGGGTTATTTGTTTCTAAGTATTTCAAAGCATGCCTAATGTTGTTTGCTTTCCTTACCATACTTATTTATGAATATCATGAGCTATATTTCCTCTCTTATGTTTGCCTCATGCTCGTTTATTACCGAATGTGACTAACTCGCTTATCAAAATATCTAATAAACGGAAAATGAAAAGGGGTTAGTAATGGGTGACGTTCACACTAGTGTTTTGGAATGATTTATGTAATATACATATGAATGAAATGAATTGTGAAGGAATACCAAATGAGTTAAGCCTTGCGTAAACGGTCTAAGCGAATCCCTAAGATGGCACAGACGTATTTAGACTCTATGCGGTGGTTTCAAGGTGTAAGCGAGCCCTTTGGTATGGTGTGTGCAGGGTGTAAGCGAGCCCTAGGCACGATTTGGTATGGTATGTGTAGGGTGTAAGCGAGCCCTAGGCACAATTTGGGTGTAAGCGAGCGCACTTGTTTGGTTGTCCCTTTTGAGGTCCATTGGTGTCATTGCCCGATATATAATCGGTGTGGGCATTGGTGGTAAGGTTTGCAAAGTAGCAAAAGGGGGAGTTCTGAATAGTCCAGTGTCCAATCCCCGTGGTTGGGAGGAAGGATCTCTTTGGGGGATTCTAGATGTCTAGTTTAACTACTAATTCAAAAAACCTTATTATAGTATTGTATTATGTGTTACCCCGATTTGTGCTGCATATGGTTGATTGGTTGACAAAAGGTAGAAGGATGTGTGCGTTTTTGTTGGGCATTCCAAGCTCATGGCGTGTCATGCCAGGTGATGAAGGAGTTTACAATGGTGAAGGTTATTTTGAAGGCAAACAAGATGAAGTGTTGGAGTCGTGGTTCATTTGAAGACTTAGACTAATTTTTTTTTTTTTTTTTTTCTTTTGACTTTTGGTTTGGCAATGTTTTGTAATCCTATAATGGAACACAAACAAATTATTTGTGATATTAACTTTGGTTATATATATATATATATATATATATATATTAAGATGTTTTGGTTATCTAAAATCCTACTTGTGTTGTATTATTGTACCTACTTGACGGTCTTGGATTTTGGGGCGTTATAATGTTGGTTGATATGCATGTGGGCTTAGTTTTCTTTGAGTTGTACATTTATTCAAAAAACCTTTCAAAATGTATAAAATCAAAGCATACCAAAATAAGTGACATAATCTATAAATTTCTTGACTCACATAGTAATTTTAGCATTATTAATAACCGGAACAAAGCATATATTGTTTATAAAACTCATATCATGGCTTAGTAGACGCCGATCTTTTGATCAAGTGAGTGAGGTTGCTTAATTCATGACATTTCCCCCACATACCTAAGGTTTTGAACCAAGACATCTTTGGTTATGACGAACAGTGGCCTTTGGCACAGGTTACGAGTTTCCTAATTTTCCTAGAAGATTAGGTGGTGACTATGAAATCTGGTAATGTAGTCCATTTCTGGCATATTTTGCAATAAATGGATTTTCTATGAAAGTTGCAAGATTTGGACTTTTATTTTCTGTTTTACATTGCACTAGTGAGACTAGATCAGGACATTGAGAGTCTGAACTGTTAGGCACGCTTGGTAACCCCAAAAGCATCCCACAGTTTTTGGCGACTCTGTTGGGGAAACTAAGAGACCTTGATTCAAACTCCATGATATGAGATTTATTTACATTTATATGTCCATTGGATTGCATGCATGGTGTGCATAAGTCACTGTATTTGCCATCATAGACACCCCATTTTTGACCGCCCTTAAGACTTGGGCGCCACAGGTTGATCACTCGATAATGAAAGTTATGCTGTACAAACATTTGATTTCTTCAGCAAGAGGAGCTCTAAATCCCAACCTTACACCCCATTTTGGACCAAAACGATTTTGACCAAAATCATTTTAGACCTTAAAACCCTCTTTTTCAAAATATTTTTCCCAAAAGTTTCTACGATGTTCGAGACTCGCATTTCGTTAAAAATTGCACTTTTCAGTAAACCGAGCAAGGACAAAGTGGAAATAAATGGAAGAGAGGTGAACTCTTCAAAAATATTTTAAAACATCTTATTTAGAGGTTTGGAGTTGAAGAAAATTGGAGGAGAGGGAAAAAACCTAGTTGGGAAAGAAGTTGGGCATAAACCATTAAGAGAGAACCGAGCAGCCTTCACTAAATCAGGTCTATCCTTTTGTACACTTGGACTTAAGTTGTGAGGCCACCACCATTGGAAAGTGGACTTCCGGGGCTTCATTTTACACTCAAGAATCTCCTAAAGCCGAGTCCGGATGAGGGAGATATGGCTGGTTGAAGTTAGGCATCAATCCGGTTAAGCCAAAACTAAGCAACCTTCACTAAAATAGGCATATCTCTTAGCACACTTAGAATTTATATGTGAGGCTACCACCATCAGAAAGTAGACTTCAGGGGCTTCAATTTAGACTCAAGAATGACCTGCAAAGGAGTCTAGATGAAGGAGATATACCCATTTGAAGTTGGGCCTGGAAGTAGATTTTTGATTGCCGACCGGCCATCATTAGTGGCCGACTGGCCACCATTGATGGCCGACAATCCACACTTCTGGCCGGTTAGCCACTGGTGAAAAACGTAGATATTTTTGGCCAGCTGTCCCCCACAAGCTCCAATTGTTCAAGGCTTGATATTTTTGACCCGTTAGGCTGTTTTTTTATATATACCAGGCCTTTCCTTGTGGTTTAAGGTTACAAAAATTTCCAAAAGGTCCAAAACTTGGAATTCTCTTTCTATCTCTATCTTGCAACCTATAAACCCTTTCTCTACACTTCCTAAACCAATATTGGAGCTCTCTTTGTTGAGATTCTTGAGTCCAAATTTCAGCCTTTGAGAGTGAAGGACTTGTGGTTTGTGAGCAAAAGTGTTATTTCTCTTCAAGAGGTAAAATTTTGAGCATCTTTGCACTACTTCTTTTCTATCTTTTCTTGCTGATTTAGAAGTGTTTTTCAACTGTTTTTATGGGCTGAAGTTAGTGGTTTAAGGCTATTAAAGGTTGAGGGGTTAATCACCCTTCTTTGAACCTTGTTCTCTAAGCCTTTACACTTGTGTTTCCCATTCTTTTCTCAACTTTTTTTGAGCTTTTTACCACTGATTTTCAGAGGCTAAAAATGTTGTTTTGAGGTCCCAAAAATGGAGGGTTAGCTACCCCTCTTTATGTTTGTTTACTAGCTCAAAAGCTCCATGTTTTAGCATATTGTTTTCGCTACTTTTGTCTTCATTCCAGCATGTTTTCCAACTAATTTTGGGCTATAAAAACTCTATGTTTTTGGGTTGAAGCTTGGGTCCTAAGGCCATTAAAGGTTGAGGGGTTAATAGCTCTTATTTGTACCTTGTTTTGGAGGCTTTTGCCCTTGTGTTTCCCACCCTTTTACTACCTTTTTTCAAGCTTTTAAACACTAATTCTCAAAGTATTTTCAGTGGTAAAAATCATGTTTTGAAGTTCAAAATAGGAGGGGCTAGCCTCTTCTCCTTGTGTCTTGTTTGCTAGCCTAGATAGCTCTATGTGTTAGCCTATTTTTTTTAGCAATTTGTAGCTTAATTCCAGCATGATTTAGGCTTTTTTTTTTTTTTTGGGATTGTTGTAACTCTATTTTTGGCTGGTTAAGTCATTTGAGTCTTGTATTGCATAGTTGTAGTGTAAGTCCTTTTATTAGCTTGGTGTTTTAAGGCTTTAACCATCATTGGTTTGAATTGATTGCATGTTTTAGTGCTTTTTCTGACCTAATTTCAGCACTTAATATCTCTACAATCTCCCTCATTTTTTCACTTTTTCATTTGCTTTGAGGGTTGTTTAAGCTTGAGATTGAGGCTCATGCTTAATGGTTTAATCCTCCTTTGAGGGTTCATTACCAACGACATGAAGCTTCTCTCATGCCTTAAACTACCCCTTGTTTGACACTTCCTTCTCTTTAGAGGACTTCTCACCAATGGACTTAATTGTTTAAAGAATGGATTGGTAAGTTAAAATGAGTAAACAAGTAGAAACTAAAAGTGTGCAAGATAAGGAATTGGTTTTATTTTGATGTGTTCAATCAGACGTTAATTCAACACAAGGAGAATTGGGACATTTTATACTAAAAGTGATGAAATGTGTCAAGTTTCCTAGGTCTCCATTACCTTTGATCATGCATGATAGGGTGATGGTCATTTTGGTCTTGTTTGTGCATTTATTGAACTTGTACAACTTGGTTCTTTGGCCATCATGCAATGAAATTGCTTGGTTGATGGTTTGAGAGCTAAGTGTATCACTGATTTGAGTTTGTTTCGATGATAAAGAGTGATATACAGTACAAACAGCCCTTGAGAAATACACTATTTTGCTCTATTTGCTCTCTCTATTGCAGCAAGGAAGTCCAGGTTATCAGTTGCCGACAGCCACCACCAGTAGTCGACCGGCCACCATTGGTAGCCGACCGGCCCCCTGTCGGCCATCCATGAAAATTGAGCAGTGTGTTGGTAAGGTAGAGCAGAGGTATTCTGGAAGTGGGCAGCATTGTCAGTGTTCAAATATGCAAACAGAGGCTTGCAACAGCAAAACGGTGGCTTTTCAGGTGGAAATCGAGCACGTGCATGAGCCTCCCTTGCATTCCAAGATTATTTAACGTTTAAATATCTAGCTTAAATACTTGTTGTAAGTAATTAGTTGTAGCTAATTAAGAGTTGTAATTAATTAGTTAGTTTAACTAGTTATTCGATTTTGTTTTGTTATTAGTTAACTAGAATAGTTAATTAATTCGAGTGTTGTAATAATTAGCTTAATTAGTTTAGTTTAGCTAGCTAGTTAGCTTTTATTCATTCGGATTCTCCTTCGCGAGGCCGTAATGTTGTAATAAGTGTGCGTGCGTGTGTGTATGTTTTTCCAACCCTACGTCTTTCTCCATTTTATTTACCCACTTTTGATGGTTAGATTAGGAGCATCATGTTTCAAATTAGCATACCTTATGCTTGCATCCATTCATTCGTATTGCATGCACCGAGGCTCAGTGCATCATTCAAACTGCATTGTCATTTCAATACTTCTTTGAATACATGTTTAATTGCATGTTATCAAATCGATCCATATGCCATATTAGTAGCCGAGCCTATTAATTACATTCTTCGCATGCGTTGCATTAGACATCTTGTATAATTAGGATCATGCATCTTTCTAACTAGTTTCTTTTTTAGCTTGGAGTACTAGGTGAGTTTTTATGCTTTAGCATACTTGCATAAGTGTGAATGTTGCCATGATTAGCATGCTTGCCATGAGGCTATATGCTTAAATGCTAAATTGCTTGAATGCCTGTGGATGAAGGCTCATTGTTTGAATTGGAACGATTCAATAAATGTATGTTTTAAGCCCACTTTGTTAAGTGGCAAATCATGTTTTAAGCCCACTATGTTTGGTGGCAAATCCGCAAACTTGAAGCCCACTTGAGGTGGCAAATTCAAACCATTTTCGCAAACAAACATGAGTTGAATTGTTCCAAATTGAGCAAACTAGTCTATACTTGCTTGTGCGCATCACATAGTAATGCTAGTTTAATAACCGAAATAAGAGCACATAATGTTTATAACATATTATATCATGATTAGCAGAGGCCGATCTTTGATCGGGCGAGCAGGGGTGCTCAATTCATGACCTTCCCCTCTCGTACCTAAGTTCCTGAGCCGAGGCAACTTTGGTGATGATGGACACGTGGCCTTTGGCATGAGTCATGGATTTCCTAAATTTTTTCAAAATAAAATATTTAGGTGGCGACTCTGTATCTGGCAAAGCAGTCCACTTTTAGCACTTTTTGATTCAAAATCAATTTTCCAAAATGATTTGCCAGATTTGGACTCTTTGGTGTTTATCAGTTTCACATTGCACTTGTGAGATTAGATTCAGAATCACGGGAGTCTGAATTGTAGGACTTCTTTCAAACCTTCCGAAAGGGGGGGCGAAAAGGCGAGCTACAGCCATCTAACATCCCAGACTACTTGCCGGACATAGGCTCTATTATAGTGGAAATGCAAGCCTCGGATTTGACCTAGTGTATATATTGAGCTATAGTAACTTCCAAAATTAGGACAAGATGCTTTCCCGTGTCTAAGATGTGATGATACTGAATAGTGAAGCTCTAGATCTATTCAAAGCTAGGACAAGGAAACCCTAAACCCTAGGGGTGCTTGGAATGATTGCTTATATGAGAATGTGAAATGCTTGCTGCATGAATGTGAAATCTTGGGAAAATGGCACCTAATCCTTGGAAAGTCTTGATTTTAAGGGGGATTTCTTTCAAAATTTAGGGTCATATTAGAATAAGAATTTGGGTCAGAATCTAGGGGCCTGTGTATGGTGGAGGATTAGAATTTGGGGATTCTATCTGAATGGGTGAATTTACAGCATGATCAGAACCAAGAAGTCAAAATTATGTCTTGCTTTGTTTTGACTGACATGTCCAATACCATGATCTAATGAGGTATTTGTTTTGATGTTAGGATTCACTAAGGTCAAGAGAGCTTGAATATGTATGCTTTGGTTGGTCACTCGAGAGAAGTCATACCCAATTCAGAAATAACCCAACTAACCCAATCTAGGAAAAGCCCAGTCGAATCCAACTCAAAAAAAAGCTTAACCCATCCCACTCTATATGAATTTAACCTAACCATCTCAAAAATATTTCGGTCCATTCAAACCCACAAAAGCCAACTTCGAAAAAGCCCAATCCATCAAATCCTGGAAGGCCATCTCTGACAAGGTCACATCCACCTAGTTCCACAATTGCTAAATTTACCCAATCCCATAATGGCCCAAAATCCAATGGGTTTAGTAGACATGCTTACAGCTCTCCAACGGAATATGGATACTCTTAACCACACAGCAGCTGCTTAGGGCGATTCCATTGCTAGGATGCAACAACCAGCTAGGGCAGCTGCTGCACGTCTGCTGCCAATCAATCATTCGGTTCTAGACCCACCTCCACCAATCAAGGATTTCTCGGGTCTTAGCCAACTCGAAGAGCCGACCCAGGCTCTATGTTTTAAAGCTCTAGCACATCTTGTCGAGGGGCTCTTCCCCCTTGATCTTACTGAGTTTGATCCGGTTATGCTGAAGATAGCCCAATTAGAGAAGCTATTCAAAAAGTCACAAGGGATCAATTCTATCCTCGATATCGAGAATAGGAATATTGATATTGTTGTCAGGTTACCAAAAAGATTCAAGATGCCACATGTAGACCGATTTGATGGATCAGGGGACCCTATGGTGCATATCTATTTGTTCTTAGATGTCTTAAAGCTGATGGGCTTAGCTCGAGCCCAAAAGCTATCTCTGTTTGGGCAAACTTTGTTGGGTATAGCTGTTGTTTGGTATACTAAATTGGAGGATTTAGTGAAGCAAAGTTAGAAGGAGCTGGCTGAGGCATTCATCACTTAGTACTCTTATAATGCACAAATTGAAGTATTCACTCGGGACTTAGAAGCAACCCGCTAGGAGCCCGAAGAGAGCTTTATGGAATTTATAACAAGATGGAGAGCCAAGGCGGCTATGATGACCAACAGGCCTTCAAAGAAGGATCAAATTCGAATGGTTGTGAGAAACCTACATGGCAAGATGTTACAAAAGATGATACTCCTTTTACTCTTTACCTTTAAAGATCTGCATGAGATTGGGGTTCAAATTAAAGATGCCCTAAAGCAGGAAATCATTGTAGAGGGAAGCGAGCCCGTAGGGAAGTCATTCACTTGCAGTTCTATTGTTACTAGTAGTAGTAGCACATCTGTCAATGTTGAGCCCTCAGAAATCGATGCAGTTGCCACCATTGCCCAAACAACTAATCCCTTCACCAATGTCGGCCTGCAAACAACCAACTCAACCCAGTCCCAAACTCGAAGCTTTCACTCTCTTTAAATGTCCCTATCCCATACCATGAAAATGTTGTTGGATAAGGGACACCTTGAACTTTTAGATCCTAAACCCCTTCCTGACCCTCTTCCACCCAGGTATGACTCATTCAAATATCGTTCATTCTACCAGAAACATGGCTATAGTACTGACCAATGTATCTACCTTCGTTATAAGATCCAGGATCTTATTAACGATGAAATCATAGCTCCACCGCAAAGGCCAAATGCCACCACTAACCCACTGTTTACCCGTAATCGAATACCACCATTTCCTGCCTTAACCTTATCCATACATTGTCATCCACCTACAACCCCAATATATACATCACTCTATCTCATCTACCTAAGTCTGAGGTGTTCATTCTAGAGGGTATCGACTTGTGTATGATGGACGCACCTAAACCCCAATCCTCTCAAACCCAAAAAAGTGAACTCTTGAAAGGCCTAGCTCAGTCAATCCATCTAGACCAATCCAGTTTAGATACACCAAGTGCACCAACAGCCGAAGCCACTACTTCTGAGATACTGGGAATGATTGAAGACCTTCAGAGAATTGTGGTAGATTTAACCTTTGGGGTTTTGGCCCAGTCATCTACTTTATCTCATGCTGTGAATTTTGCATCAAAGAGCTCTCCAATCTTAGGCAAGCTAAAAATGGAATGGGCTAACCCAAAATTGAAATTGTGATGAACGCTGATGGTGATACTAGAAGGGTAGCCCAATTGGACATTTTGTTCAAGGACATCTTAAGCCTGGGTAATACCATGTCAAAAGCAAATGGGCCTTGCCCAGATATAGCCATTTGATTCCTTGATAATGCTGAAGCAAGCAGTGGGATTGAGTATGAGGCAAGTATTGATCTTTGTGCACATCTCCGATGGATTATTGAGACTTTAAAGATCAAAGGCCTAAACAAAACAGCAAGTCCTTGCAGTTGTTGAAAAGGTTGTGGATAAAACGTTTGCCTCTCAATACCCCAATGCCAAGATGGGGGTTACTGCAAGTAAATTCAATGTGAGAAGCCAATTGAGGGAACTTTGAATAAGAGATTGACAAACAATGGAAGGCCAAGTAATGGAAAGAAATGCCTTACCAGAAATACCCATCGTGGCTCCAATCCCAAATCTATAGGAGCCCTTTCCATAAGTACTCAGTCTACACCCACTAGCTTCTTTGCCAATGCTTCTAGGACTGGTGCTCACTGCTCTCAAAACTGTACCTTCAATTGCATTTACATGACCTCATCCAAAGCTCTTCAAATCCTCACAAAGAAAGGCTACCTCAAGCCTCTTAACCTGTGACCTCTTCTTGATATTCTCCCAGTCTAGCATGACCCCTCCAAATATTGTGCCTTTTACCAATAGCACGGTCATGACACCGATCGTTGCTATTGCCTTCGTCATGAGATTCAAGATCTAATTGACAACAAAATAATAACTCCACCTCAAAAACCCAATGTCACTACCAACCCATTACTACCCAACCACATAAATTCTATCTATGTCTGGCCAACAATCAACTAGGGGCAATTGTTGAAAGTGCTTGGAAAAGACCTTTTGAACTAGGGGCATGGTGCAAGAAATTTCAAAAGGAAGTTGTTTCAGTTGAAGAGGAGTTCGGAAGCTACCATGTGGGTTTTGGATAGTGATGTTGAAATAAAGACGAGTTAGGATCCCCTCCCCCCAATGGGCTACTTGAAGTTTGTCATGAATTCTGGCGATGGACTAGAAAATGAGAACCCTTTCGTGTTTGGGATGCTAATGATGTGATTTTGGTTGGACTCTAAGTTGTGTCTTATGGGTGGTTGAGTCGTGTGCCAAGTTAGAGTCTTGTTTTCTTTGTCTTTTCTTGCGTCGTTGTGTCAGTTGGGTCTTTTCCTTTTAGTTGCTTTTGCGTATCCTTGAGTTTCCCTCTTTTCAATAAGAGAAAGGAAGTTGAGTTTTTGATCATTTATTTGTGCCCATAGTAATCCATGTGTGACCTAATGAAAACAAGAAAAGCTTGGAAAATCTTAAATAAACAAAGGAAATGTGTAAATTGTCCAACGCGCTAATAAGAATGAGATTTCACTAATAAGGTTGAGTATTGAAGAGGATTCCCCAAATAGTTCGATGAATTCTGAGTTGTCGTTGCAGTGCTCTTTATGATAATTCCAAAATTTCAAGCGGTTTCTTCGCAAACTTGTGAGGACGGATTCAGAATAGTGCATGGTGTCTTACATTGTTTTGGCAATTCTCTTCACACTCTAGCAATCTTTTTAGCAGGCACAAGCTAGTTTTCAGACCTCACAATCCTAGAATTCCTTCCCATGGCATTCTCATCACTCAAAGGAAAGAAGAAGAAAGAAGAAAAATCAAAAAAGAAAAAGAAGAATAAGAAGAAAAAAAGGAAAAGTTAACCATCAAGCTAGGGCATCTATGGAATGAAATCCAATCATTGTGTGGGTAGAAAGTTCTCTCCAAATCAAAGAAGTCAATACAAGAAGGTACCACATGGTAAGGAGAATTAACTCTGAAAGTTGAGTGAAAGCAAGGGAGACGGCATGTACAAGTCAAGGGAGAACCAAGCTCAAATCATAGAGAAGAAAGCTTCATTGTCAGGGCAAGCATGATTATTGATCAAATTCACTGCAAATATTTAACCTTACCCTTGAGAGGCTTGGTGGGCCGAAAACTTGAAAAGGAGACCCAGGCAAAACTTAGAGCATGAAAAAGTGAAAAATGCAAATAATGAGAGCTTGTAGGGCTGAAAACCCAAAAGGGTTGCTCTGGCGAAAGTTAGACCACAAAAGGAGAGTGTCAATACCCAAGGGAACCTCAACAGTGAACTACATGAGGTCTAATTCTCATGTTGAGATATGTAGGAAACCTCTTCCTGGGGGTTGACCCAATATCCTTGCCTAATTCATATCTTTAGCTTCAAATCTATCTAGGAGCTACAATGACTGTCGCACATAGCATATTCGCGTTGGATGGGGAGGAACTAGTTTGAATTAATAGGTGGAGAAATTCTCAATACTTGAACTTATTAGTAAAATCTTCAACTTGAGCCCAAAGGGAATTGAAACCTAACCTTTTGTAAAATCTATTTCTAAAGGCAATTCTTGAATAGATGAGTGAACACAAGGAAAACTAGGGTCACAATGAATGATCAACCACCTTGAGTCTTTTCTCTTCTTCTTTGGCTTTTGGGTTAGTTGTGAGTCTTGTCGTCTTCATGTTAGGCATGTGTCTCGATCTATGCTCATCGAGTCTCTTTCGTGTCTATTAGTGTGCGCATGGCTTAAAATTCAATATGGTCAAAATTCCATATACAAACCTTCACTACAAATTCAAAACAAGTCCATGTGTGGAAGTCATAAACAAACTGAGAGTGCCAGTGCAAGGGGCATCAAGTCCATAATCATTGCAAAGTGCATACGAGAAATCCATTACTACTTCAGGGTCTAGAACAAATTCTCAACACTCTAGGGCATGAGGGAAGTATAAGTTGGGTTGGTTGGCAGCTGTTCCATGATCTGATGATCCCTATCATAAGTGCCTACATAATGTTGAAAAAATGCAACCAGTGACTGGACACTAAGGGCAAGAGTACATCTGACAGGGCTATCAGCTAAACGAGGCACATGAACCATAATTTTCTCCTAGCTATCTATTAGGCACTTTCCCTGAGTTAGGGTAGGCTCACCTCCGTGATGATTTTGATATGATTCAACCTTTGATAGTTATTTATAACCAATTCAAAGCTCTTTTTGGTTGCCTTCATTCCTCAGATTGATATATGTGCTTGGGCTCAAACATGCCTGCTCACACATTCTTGTGGATTTGAACTACACAATTGGTTCCTCTAGCTCTTAACTTTGTTCTGTACTTATAAATATCAATAGTTGAGTTGCATTGAATTGCCTCGATTTGTGTTTAGGTTTAACCTAGGTGTAACTCCCCACTTTTTATTTCACGGATAACATTACCAAAACCATTATCATAATACAATTTCAAAGATAACGAACAAAAATTCTATACATGAACCAGAATAAGTAGAAGAAGGTTCTCTCATTAGAATACATAATGGATGCAACAAGGGACATAATTAAATAAGCTACTTGTAGGCTTACATCATTACCTAAAAGAGAAAGGGTTCAACCCTTTTCACAACAATGGCATTCCGCTAACAAATAAAGGCCTCGTGGCCACCAGGTAAAGAAGATCCTTGATCTTGAACCACTTTTGGACATTCACCTGAAAAGGATTAACAACGTGGGATAAACATAAAGTTCAGTAGGGATCCCAACATGATCCTAAACAATAACAACTTATAGATAGCTATGATTATGAATGCTTCAACTTATACTATATAAGTAATGTGACGTTTTGTAACCAAAGTATATTTGCATATGTACTTTTCCCCAAAATCATCCAATTCTTTCAACAATATAGACGATTCACATTTCCTTCACGTTTTCCATTTAAATATATATATATATATATATATATATATATATAATATATATATATATCACATAATAACCATTTTGTTTTTGAAACATGTTCATGAAAATCCGCTTTCTTTACATTATTTACAAACTTAATACATAACCTACGTCCGTCTCCAATACGTTCATCACATTTTCGAGCCTTAGGCCGTAGTTAAAGAGATACTCTCAACAATTAATTTGATACGCCCACATGTACACATAAACACCTACAAAAAAGAAAACAACAAACACCCAACAACTATCTATTCAACATATAAGACAATTCGGCCTTCCTAAACCATAACCATCATAACGCATGATATACATGGATACACTGAGACAATAATGATAACAAAACTCTACTATACTTTCCTTAAGCATAGTAAGCCAAGGATTCCCCTTTCCATAACGAAATGCCAACTTACCAGACACCGGCTAGAAGGTAATGGTATCTCTGCCAAGTTCTCTAGGTGCTAGTTGGAAGGTGCTAGTTGCAAGTTCTCCAGGCGCTAGCTGGAAGGTACTAGTACCTCTGATTCTAAGTGCAGCCAATTCTCTAGGCTCTAGCTAGAAGGAAATGGTACCTCTCATTCTTAGCATAGTATACATTGCCAACCAACACAACATATCAAAACTACAACTAACACAAGTGTAATGCATACACATAAACTATTCAACACAATAGTGTCATCCTCCACTGATGACTAAGGACAAAACCTCTAAATGTATGTACTCAACACACATACTATAATAATCCAACTCTTATGAGACTATAACTCCAACAACAATAATAGTAAAATTAAATACTCATAATCCAATCTCAAGTTCATTCCTAAATTTAAAATGTGTTGTGATTTCATTCTCTTTTCAAAAACAATTCTTTTATTTTCCAAATTCTCATACTCCAACCTTAATCTAAAGTCGATTCTCTTCATTTCACAAAATTAAATCCATGGATATCAAAGCCATAACCTAACTCAACTTAACATGATTAACCTAAAATAATTCCAATACCGTAGTTAAATCTTCCTTTTAGTTATTAACACAATTACACAATCCATAATAACAAAACACAAACATTATTAAATTTTACCCCTTTCTAATTCACTAAGTCTTACCATAAACATGTTAAGCTACACCCCAATTAGCCCAAACAATAATCAATGTAACAATTTCAACCCCAAATATCAAACCCTATAACCCCTTTAATGATTTTCAAAGAAATCCATAATGGATATGACTTTTATGCAACAAAATCTACCACATGTCTATCCATAAACGAGGTACTGAAAAGGAAGAAAGAAATCCCTACCTCTTGAAGCGATGAGGAGAAAGTCGAAAAGTCCACGGCAACGAAAACGCAATCCTCTCAGATTAAAATGAAGCTCTCGCGATTCTCTATGTTTTGATCTATAGCACTATAGGTAGAAAATGAGTAGAAATAGATGAAAACCAAGCTAGAAAGCTTGAAACCCACAAAAATGGAAGAAGAGAAGAAGATGAGAGAAAAAAGAATGGAAAAAAGTGGACCAAAATGCCTTTTTAAAGTGCTAATTCTCGAATTGACCGCTAGAGCAGTGAAACCATCACTCGAGCGCAGAATGTGAACTCCAGAAGTTTAGACCACACATGAAGACCACCCGAGAGACTAATCTTGCACTCGAGTGAACATCAACAACAACCAAAATCACAAGCTTGCAAAAGTATTGGTGATATGCCAGACTGCTAGAGCAAAAAATCCATCGCTCGAGCGATGAAGAAAGTTTCTAGAATACTACACTAGGGAGTTGGTTTTGCTTCGATAGGTTGCATAAATTGTCATGATTCATTGCGTGATGTGATGTGACCTGGGCACTGCCTTGCATTCATTTCATGATATATGTGATGCACCACTTTTCATACTGCTCATCTCATAAGTTGCATCATGCATCGCTCCAGAAGCTATGCATATCTCACATCATTCATTATGCAATGCTTTCTATACCATCCATGTCTTGAGATATGCATCATACACCCTTTTCACTTATAATGCATCTCCTTGCATGATCCCTTTTGCATTCAAAAAGGTTGCGTTCCTCATATCTGTATCTTTCGTTACGCTTCATCATCATTTCCACAAGGCTTGCCTCTCATATTCCCATCTTCACATTTTATCGTCATTCAATTGCATTACATTGCATAGATCATCAGCTTTCAAGGCAGTACGAAAACACGTA
Organism: Camellia japonica; assembly: GCA_030407325.1. Classification (NCBI taxonomy): domain Eukaryota; kingdom Viridiplantae; phylum Streptophyta; class Magnoliopsida; order Ericales; family Theaceae; genus Camellia; species Camellia japonica. The sequence continues at coordinate 87,809,912 of JAPPVO010000014.1, read as the reverse complement.
AGTCTAACTCTCAATTAGCTTGTACACCTATTTCTGAAGTTGTAAGGCATACTGTTTTTTGAGTCTACCGCATGTTGTATTGCATGCATTCCATTCTTGATCTTATTTCCTTTACCCTATACACACAAGGGGTGTTTGGTTTGTTTCTGTTGGTTAATACCTTCCACTTCCCATATAAAGTATGGTTAGGGTTGTCGGTTAACACCACCTTTGTTTCCTCTTGGTTAACACCCTTCCTCATCTATCGATTTCAGCGCAATTAAAGTGATTGTCCCTCTTTTTTTTTTTTTTTTTTTTTTTATTTCAGCATGATTAGAGTGTGGTGTTCCTCTTCTCGTGAATTTAGCGCTTTTAGAGTGTTGTTGTTCCTTTTCTTGTGATTTCAGCGCGTTTAGAGTGTTGTGTTCCTCTTTTTGCGATTTCAGCGCGGTTAGAGTGTGTTCCTTTTCTCATGATTTTAGCACGATTAAAGTGTGTTGTCTTCCTCTTTTTGCGATTTCAGTGCGATTAGAGTGTGTTCGTCTTCTCGTAATTTCAGCGTGGTTAGAGTGTCATGTTTCTTTTCCCGCAAGTTCAGCGTGGTTAGAGTGTGTTCCTCTTTTTATGATTTCTGCGCGATTAGAGTGCATTGTTCCTCTTCTCGCGATTTCAACGCGGTTAGAGTGTGTTTCTTTTCTTGTGGTTTCAGCACGATTAGAGCGTTGTGTTACTCTTCTTGCAATTTCAGCGCGGTTAGAGTGTTATGTTTCTCTTCTCGCAATTTCAACATGATTAGAGTATGTTGTGTTCCTTTTCTCGTGATTTCAGCGTGGTTAGAGTGTGTTCCTCTTCTCACAGTTTCAACGCGATTAGAGTGTTATGTTCCTCTTCTTGTGATTTGAGCACGATTAGATTGTGTTTCTCTTCTCACGATTTTAGTGCGATTAGAGTGTGCTCATCCTTTCATATCAAGACGTGTTTGGAATGTGTTTGGCTTCAGCCACCCTTTCTCCTCTTGCGCGAAGTGCATTTGGATTTGCATTTCTTCATTTCATGTAGAAAACATGTTTGTGCATCTCGTTTTATATCACTTGTATAGAAAATATGTTTGAATAGCATTCTTTATTGCATTTGCAACTGTTAGCATAATTCATGTCATTTGGATGAGGTTTGCCTCTTTCACATGCCATCTTTGCATCTTTATCATTATTACATTGTATACCATCGATGTTCAAATCAACAGTGTGGTATACGTAAGCCCAACTTTCAAACAAAATCGGTTTCGTATAGTGTGTAAGTCCAATTCTCAGTTGCATATCATTTGCATATCATTTGCATCTTTCCCCTGAACTACACTGGTTTGATTCCTTGCAAAAGGATATGTAGGCAACCCTCGGGTTCAACCAACTGCATCTGCATTTTGTTTGTTTGCACAAGTCTTACGGCCTTGTCAAAAGGGTTGTCTTCGGGCTTTGACATTCACTGACGTCATGAAATGACGCATTGAGCTCTGTTAAAGAGGGACAACTTTAGACACTCCATTTTGATCGGCCTTAAGACTTGGGCGCTCTTTTCTGAACACCCGATGATGAAAGTTAGAATGTGCTACTATTTGAATTCCCCAGCAGGAGAGTCAAATTCAAGCTTTAATCCCAACCTTACACCATTTTGGCCAAACTATTTTAGACCATTTTTAAATCTTTTTCAAAATGTTTTCTTCTTCGTGTGGATTCAAACATTTCTACCAATTCGAGGCTCGCATTTTCAAAATTCAAGTGTTATATTTTCCTAGTAAATTGAGCAAGAACAAAGTGGAAATGAGTGGAAAGAATGAGAATTTTCTAAAAAAAAAATCCTGTTTTTCCCTTCTAAAAAACTGTCTGGCCAAATAATTTTTTGTCTGGCCAGGCACTTTTTTGTCTAACTGGATGATTTTTTGTCTGGCCGGCTAATTTGTTTGGGAAACAGAGCAGTTTCGAGAAATTCAGTATTTTCTCCAAATTTTACACAAATATCTTAGACATTTTAATTCTAAGCTTCCTCTACAAATATCTCAGATATTTTCTTTCCCACAAAAGTCTATAAATTTGCCTCTCTTTTTTCATTTTAAAGGGTTACAAAATTCTTGTTTACACCTTACACCTACACCTCCTCTTCAACATTTTCCTCAATTTTCTTCACTATTCTTCATTGATACACCACCCAAATTTCCATTAAAGCTAAAATTAAAGTTGACAAATATTTCTAAAAGGTTACATAATTTTTCTAAAAGCTAAAGCTTTGTTTACACCCACCTCCTACACTTTATCTTCAACCTCCATTTTTCATACACCCAGCACCTAAACACCATTGAAGCTTGAACTTAAAGCTTTTTGCTAAGATTCTAAGCCATTTTCAAGGACCTTGAGGGTACTAGGAGAGAGTTTGTGGACAAGAAAGCTTAGCCTCTCTCCGAGAGGTGAACTTTTGCAATTTTCTCATATTTCTCTCTTGTTTTTCATTCATAAGCTTAGTATCTCATTATTGTTGTGTTTTAATCATGTGATTGTTGTAAGTCCTCAGGGATGTGGAGGGAGTAGAATTTAGCCACACATCCATTGAGTTGATAGTTCTTTCTTCATTTTCTTGCTTTCCTTTGCTTTAACTTCATTGTTCTTATGTATCTTGGACCCTTGTAGATTCACAAGTTCAATAAGTAGAATAGTTTTCTTGTTATTACACTCCTTTCCTTCATCTATCCTATCTCTTAAGTGCATCAATCCATGTGTTCCAACTCTTTGCTCAATATCAATGGGTGCCAAGGGTTGTTTCATAGGATTGCTTGAGTGATCCATGGGATTTGGTGTTGAGAAAGTTGTGTCCCTACTTGTCTTTGGTTTTTTTTTTTGAAGTAAAGTAAGATTTTTTATGTCAAAAGGTGTTGAATACTCCCTTGTCAATTCTTTGTGAACATGAAAAGGTTGGAAACACCCTTGTTTCATTAAATAAGAAAGGAGTTATTAATGTCCTTTGATGAACCTCTTACTTTGAAGCAAAGCTTCCACCAAGAAATGATTTGCATTAATCTACGCTCTCTACTTAATAGCATCAATTTGGGTATTAATTTGCCCTTATTCACAAAGAGAAGATGTAGGTTCCTATCCATTTCTTGGCCTTGAATTTGTTTTGATTTTGATCCATTTAATTGTTGATTTATTGCAAAATATTTGTTATATGTATATATATATGTTTATATCATTGTTGATGGTTAGGGCCCATTGGTCTCTTCCTTAAGTGATCCTTGTGAGTAGAGAAGGAAAGAGGGGTGAACACCCTTTAGAAATTGTCTTATGGCTTTTGTTTGGTAAATTATACACTGACCTAAATCTTAGCCGGAAGATGAATTTGGCCGGCCCTTTTTCCCTGTTCGGCCTATGTATAGCCGGCTAACTTCTCCAAGAACAAAGCAGGTAGTTTTTGGGGAGTGCTTTCCTGGGTGGTTCTGGAGCTGTTGATACATATTTTATACGATTTGTTAGACTCAGTAGTAACTTGGCTGAATTAATTCATTGTTGTAATAAATTCTTCAACCCCTGTGGAGAAGTGGTTTGGAAATACTCTTCAGATCCTAGGAGACGCTAGTGATCCTCAGCTAGTCACCTGAAAAGATACAAACACTCCGGTCGGGGGTGCTGGAATTAGCACTTCGACGGACAAGTCAGTTCAGACACTCAGGATAGCTTGTTTACTAAGTTAAGTGAAGTGATTCTTACACACCTTTCTAAATCTATGGTTCTTGTATTTATACTTGCTTTCTGGGCCTCGGGGCCTGAGCCTACTTTTATCACATTCCCCTTTTATTTATTCGGAGCTACTGATCTCCGGCTATTCGGCCTTCCTAACGCATTCGGCATCCTAGTCACGCAATATAGAGCCGAATAATATCTGATTTCTGGGGTACGCATCTTCCGACTCTTCTATTTATTCGGCTCCCACAATTGCCCCCCAAGCACTTTACCAACGACAGTTGGCTGGAGTGCTTGGTTCCGAATCTCGAAAAGTCAGAGCCAAAATTCGGCGGTTGGCCTCATCCTCATGCGGATATCTAAGCGCATCCCTTTCGGTTGTTGTGTCGACTTCCTGCCCCCCTCGTACGTGTCTATTTATTGCGATTTAAAATTTTGACGTCCTTTCGAGTATGTATTTTATGACGCTCGTCGCTGGGTTGCCTTTTGAATCGTCTTTGCAACTCTCTTCTCCGATATCCTCTTCGTCCTTTGTAAGTTCTCTCCTTCCTTGCTTCGAAGACTCTTTCTGGTTTATTCATTCCTTGGCATATTCTTATAAACTGTGGGGTATGGTGAAACATTTAAAAGACCTTCTCTCGTCAGATCGAATTGCTGGCTTTAAACGCCATTTCTCCATTCCTGATGATGTCCGTCTGTCGTTTGTGGCAGACGGCACTCTTGATATGGAGAGGGAGGACAAAACCACGATTGTCTTTCCTCTTTTGTCAATCGCAGAGGGTGGAGTCCGTTTTCCCCTTCACCCGTTTCTTAAGGCTGTGCTTCGCCATTGGGGTTTAATCCCTTTCCAACCCAATGTGAATTTCTTTAGAATTATAATGGGGGTTATAGCGCTCAACCGTCGCCTTAGATTTAACCTTGGCATTCCAGCCATTCGGGCATTGCTATGCCTTGGCTAAGTCTTCTGGTCGGCACAGGCGTTTCTTCCTTAGGGCCAAGGATATCGACCATCAGCTAATTACTATGCTTTCCAGTTCTGGGAAACGAGTTGATGATGTTATGGTCGTTGTCCAGGGTAATTGGGAATTTGGCGAAAGGGAGGATCATGTCAACCCTATTCCTAGACGGAGGGGCGAGCCAGGTGGCCGATTGCCTTCTCGCTTTTATTATTTGTTCATTTTTGTTGTAAAGCCTCTTCTTTGAAATGTTACGGCTTGGCTTGTGCAGGGAACGATTTGAAGAAAGTCCTGTCTTCAACTGACGACGCCGTTCTTTCGGATATCAAAGTCGCGCTCAAGTATTTCGGCCGTCGAAGTCTTCAAAAACAAGGGAGGGCGGCCCACGTTCTGCTTCGTTACGAGCCGACATATACGACCTTCTCGGCGGCGGAAAATATCCCGGTTCCGGAGGGTGAAGATTCTCTTATCGCTCTTATTTTGTCCGACTTCAAAAACTTGAGGCAGGTTGGTTTTGAAGGGTCTGATTCGGAGCGGGATGTAGCTAATGTTACCGAATCAGATCAGTCCGAAACCGAGTCTGACGAGGTATTGAATTCGGCCGATCCTCCATCCACTTCGGGCCGAGGGGATCTTTCACTTGACGGCGTTTTTCACGGCTTAGAGGATCTTCCCCGCCAAGCCCGAAGACATGGCCGGGTTAAGCCTGACAAAACTTGCCAGGAAGGCGAATGCGGAAAGGTTGGCCGCGCGGCGAAGAGCGAAGGCCCTTCCGTCTGAAGTACCACCCGCCACCGAATCTCAACTCTCCCTGCCTGTTAGCGAATCAGAGTCCTTGCGTTATTGAGGTGGAGACGGCAAAAAATCGGAATACTGAATCTACTTTGATCGTGCAGGCCGGCCAAGAAGTTGAGGAAGAGGCAGAGAAACGCCCTGCCGAGTTTGAGGCCGGCTCAGAAGAACAAGGCGGCAAACGTCCTTGATTAGAGGGATCGAATGTGATCGTTCCTTTTGTCATTCAGCCGATGATAAAAAACATGCCGGTTTCTTCTGATGCTTCGGCGCTTAAAGATCCAGAAGTCGCATTCAGCTTGGCTACGTCCGTGTCGTTGCCGTCTGACAGGGAGGCTTTCCGGGTGGAACCAGATCTGAATGCGACAGCACTAGCCGCCCAATCGGCACTTTTGGTACATATTCGGACTTTGCTTCACTTAATCCAAATACTGTTGAAGTTATGGTTTTAAATTCTTGCTTTGCAGACCGTCGGAAGGATAGCCGATATGGGCCGTCGCCATCGCGACGCCGTCAAACAGATTGGTCGTTTACGAAAGAAAGTTGAGGGCCAGAGGAAAAGGGCCGAGGTCGAAGCTTTGAGGGCGAACAAGGAAGCCTCAAGGGCCGAGGCCGAGGTGGAGAGGGCTCGTAGCGCGGATCAATTGAGATCGGATGCCGAGAAGGAGGCGGACGCGAGCGAAGATGCGCTCAAATTGGCCCAGAAGGCGGTCTCCAAACTGGAGGCTGAGTTGGCTGAAATGAAGGCGGCGAAGGAAACAGCCGACTCGGAGGCTTCCAAAGTATTCGAGGCCGGGAAAAATGCTGGACTCGCCGAGTATTTGGACCAAGTCCCCAAGTTTGAAAATCGGGGATTCAAACATGGCTGGCACAAAGCCCTTGCTGCTGCTAAAGCTTCATTGATTATGCCAATACCATATGAGCAAGTGGATGTTGAGCCATTGGAGTCTGATTCCGATGACTGATCTGGGCGACTGACATAGTTTTTAGGATGTCGAATGTATTTTTACAGTTTTTAATTTGGTATTTTTCATGTGTTGCTACAGTCATAGTTTTTTGCTAGGCATTTTCATGGGGCTTGTAGCTTTTTGTTTAGTAATTTGCGTATATAAAATTTCATGAGTTGTGCTAACTTGCTAAGGAAAATGTTGTTGATGAATGATATTGCTTTCGGTTATGGTTAGATCGGCTGCTTAGCTTAGGTATTTGGCCGACCAGATTAATAAATCTGCCCTTGCCTTAGCCAGGGCGCGAGCTTGGGAAGCCAATGGGCCTAACTCGTGGGCTGGCTGAGGCACAGATTGATCGGCGTTGCGCTTGAAAACATGGCCGACCAGATTAGTAAATCTGCCCTTGCCTTAGCCAGGGCGCGAGCTTGCGAAGCCGAATGGGCCTAACTCGTGGGCTGGCTGAGGCACAGATTGATCGGCGCTTGCGCTTGAAAACATGGCCGACCAGATTAGTAAATCTGCCCTTGCCTTAGCCAGGGCGCGAGCTTGGGAAGCCGAATGGGCCTAACTCGTGGGCTGGCTGAGGCACAGATTGATCGGCGCTTGCGCTTGAAAACATGGCCGACCAGATTAGTAAATCTGCCCTTGCCTTAGCCAGACCAGATTAGTAAATCTGCCCTTGGTTTGAGAAGCCGAATGGGCCTAACTCGTGGGCTGGCTGAGGCACAGATTGATCGGCGCTTGCGCTTGAAAACATGGCCGACCAGATTAGTAAATCTGCCCTTGCCTTAGCTAGGGTGCGAGCTTGCGAAGCCGAATGGGCCTAACTCGTGGGCTGGCTGAGGCACAGATTGATCGGCGCTTGCGCTTGAAAACATGGCCGACCAGATTAGTAAATCTGCCCTTGGTTTGAGAAGCCGAATGGGCCTAACTCGTGGGCTGGCTGAGGCACAGATTGATCGGCGCTTGCGCTTGAAAACATGGCCGACCAGATTAGTAAATCTGCCCTTGCCTTAGCCAGGGCGCGAGCTTGCGAAGCCGAATGGGCCTAACTCGTGGCTGGCTGAGGCACAGATTGATCGGCGCTTGCGCTTGAAAACATGGCGACCAGATTAGTAAATCTGCCCTTGCCTTAGCCAGGGTGCGAGCTTGCGAAGCCGAATGGCCTAACTCGTGGGCTGGCTGAGGCACAGATTGATCGGCGCTTGCGCTTGAAAACATGGCCGACCAGATTAGTAAATCTGCCCTTGCCTTAGCCAAACCAGATTAGTAAATCTGCCCTTGGTTTGAGAAGCCGAATGGGCCTAACTCATGGGCTGGACAATTGTTATCCGACTTTTGACGTTTGGGATTACTGACGTTGCCTCGGGAGAGCTGCATACATTGAAGGATAAATGGGGCGGGTGCACGCCAGAGGCCCTACTTATTTCCATTCAGGCAACTTGGGAGGGACGAAGATTGGCTGAATTAGACGCCGCAATGAGTCGCAGTAGCGAGCCTATGCGTACGGGAAGAAGAACGTCCAAGGATCGGAAACACAGCAGCCCCTTAGTCGTCGAAGCAGATCGCCCCGAAAGGACAGGCAACAACGGGGAAATTCTCCGCGCCCGCGACCGAGAATCGAGCCTGATGCGACGCCACGACCGTTGAGTTTTGCGATTTTTGTGAGGAATAGACCAATGACGGAGGCGGATTCTATCATTAAAGACGCAGGTGTGGTAGTCGAGTTCGCTCGACAGATCTTCCTGTCGGAAGTCCAACAATCGATGGTCGGACGTCAAGATTTCAAAGTATTTCGAGATGGCATACATGGGGCCGTGAAAGGACTATATACTGCTTACGAATTCGGCATGCGTCTGCGGGAAGCGCGACGTGAGAGTGAGAAAAAGGACGAAAGGAATCGCAGTCTGGAGATTCGCGCGGAAAAGGCTGAGCGTGAGCTTCGGGAGCTGAAGAATGTTCAAACGAGCGCGTCGGTGGCGGCCGGTCAATCTAAATTGGTCGTTGAGGAGAGAGTGACCCAACGGACCTCGGGTTTGCAAAGGGGTTTCAGGACGGCCTGAAGGTCGGGATAGAGAAGACCAAACGAGACCTTGCCGAGGAGGTCTGCCGATGTGAAAATCGTGGATTTAAGCACGGCTGGATCAAGGCCCTTCAAACCGAGAAAGCTCTTGAAGCCGTGGGCATTGATTCGGCTTCGCCCCTGTATCATCGTCACTACTTACCCTATTCCGATTTCGAAATTGAGAAGAGCGACGATGAGGGTGCCGAATAAATAGACTTTGGAACGCGAGAACAGACTTCGTGCCGAACAAATAGAATTTCTTTTATTTTAAACGTTCGTATTTGGTCTTGAAATGTTATGTGCTTAATTAAACGTATTATTTCAACTTACTGGCAAGTTTTGTGTTGCGTGGTGCAAATGTTTAAACATGCATTGACGGCTCGAATTAAGAACAATTCTCAGTGAATATTTATTCGGCCAGTGAAGTGGTCCGAATGCATCTCTCACAAGGCTCCGAATCCAAGACTATTTTGGCCAATCGTGATATCCACGAAGGGCGCTCCGAATTCGGAGTCTTAATCGGCCTTAAGAGGCTTAATCGGCCCTAAGATGTCATGCGCCAAAAGGGGCTCCGAATCCGGAGACTTTATTTTGGCCAATCGTGATATCCACGAAGGGCGCTCCTAATTCAGAGTCTTAATCGGCCTTAAGAGGCTTAATCGGCCCTAAGGTGCCATGCCCCAAAAGGGGGCTTCGAATCCGGAGACTTTATTTTGGCCAAACGTGATATCCACGAAGGGCGATCCGAATCCGGAGTCTTAATCGGCCTTAAGAGGCTTAATCGGCCCTAAGGTGTCATGCCCCAAAAGGGGGCTCCAAATCCGGAGACTTTATTTGGGCCAATCGTGATATCCACAAAGGGCGCTCCGAATCCGGAGTCTTAATCGGCCCTAAGGTCATGCACCAAAAGGGGCTCCGAATCCGGAGATTTTTTTGGGCCAATCGTGATATCCACGAAGGGCGCTCGAATCCGGAGTCTTAATCGGCCCTAAGGTGTCATGCACCAAAAGGGCGCTCGAATCCGGAGACTTTATTTGGGCCAATCGTGATATCCACGAAGGGCGCTCCGAATCCGGAGTCTTAATCGGCCCTAAGTGTCATGCACCAAAAGGGGGCTCCGAATCCGGAGACTTTATTTGGGCCAATCGTGATATCCACGAAGGGCGCTCTGAATCCGGAGTCTTAATCGGCCCTAAGGTGTCATGCACCAAAAGGGGGCTCCGAATCCGGAGACTTTATTTGGGCCAATCGTGATATCCACGAAGGGCGCTCCGAATTTGGAGTCTTAATCGGCCCTAAGGTGTCATGCACCAAAAGGGCGCTTCGAATCCGGAGACTTTATTGGGCCAAATCGTGAAATCCACGAAGGGCGCCCGAATCCGGAGTCTTAATCGGCCCTAAGTGTCTGCACCAAAAGGGCGCTCCGAATCCGGAGACTTTATTTCAGCCTTAGAAGGCTTAATCGCCCTTAAAGGCTTGGGAGCGAGCTTGAGAAAACAAGAACTTTGTATTGCAACGGTGGAATATGTACAAGTATCAAGCCCACAAGTCGGGTCAATGATAGAATTTACGTAAATGTGTTGAATTCCAAGGCCGTGGCAGGCTTCTTCCTGACATGTCTGAGAGCCGATATGCCCCTGTTCCTGCGATGGATTCTATCTGATAGGGGCCGTCCCAGTTTGGACCCACCATATTTTCCATCGGCCGGTCTCCGGTCGCTGGAAGTACTTTCTTTAGGACCAGCTCTCCTGGCGTGTATCGCGTAACTGAACTCGCTGATTATACGACTTGGCGAGCTGCTGCTGATATCGTGCCATGGATGCCAGGGCGCGGTCTCTTCGTTCTTCGATTAGAATCAGATCCATCCAGGGCAAGCATCATGTCGTTTCGGCCCGTATCAAAAACTTGTGATTTCAGAGTTGGGAGGCCGATTTCCAGGGGTAAGATTGCCTGGGTTCCAAAGCATAGAGCAAACGGCGTTTCTCCAGTGGATCTCCTTGGCGTAGTACGATGAGCCCACAATACACTCGACAATTCTTCGACCCATTTGCCTTTAGCTTTTTCCAGCCTCTTTTTGATGCCGTCCAAGATGGATTTGTTAGAGGCTTCGGCTTGACCATTGCTTTGGGGGTAGGCCGGTGTAGAGAAGTAAGGCCGAATGCCATATTTGCTGCATAACTCTTGATATACGCCACAATCGAACTGGGTGCCATTGTCTGAGATGAGAGCTCTCGGAATGCCAAATTGCGTTATGATGTTTCTCCATACAAAGCGTTTAATGTTGGCATCTCGTATATGTGTTAAAGCCTCCGCTTCGACCCATTTTGTGAAGTAATTTGGCGACGATTAAGAATCGCTTGTTCCCTGGGGCCCTCGGCAATGGTCCTACGATATCAAGTCCCCACTGAGCAAACGGCCAGGGGCTGGTGATAGAGTTCAACCCTTCGGCAGGCAGATGGGTTAATGGGGAGAACTTTTGGCACTGTTCCATTTTTTTACATAACTCTCGCGTCAGCTCTCATTGTCGGCCAATAATACCCCTGTGTTATAGCTTGATGGGCCAGGGAGCGTCCGCCAGAATGGGCACCACAACTGCCCTCATGTATCTCTGTCAGAAGCTCCTCCACTTTGTCGGGGTGCACGCATTCCAAATATAGACCAGAAAGGGACTTTTTATAAAGCCCTCCTTGCGGATCCAAATAGTATCGCATGGCTTTATTTCGCAGCTTGTGTGCTTCTTTTTTGTCCTCTGGGAGTTGTTCAGAAGAGAGGAATGCAGCAATGGGGTCCATCCAGCTTGGTGCGGATTCTATAACGTTGACATGGATTTCCTCCGAAGGGCCAATATTCGGCTCCGGGATGAAACCTACTTCGATGGTCCGTTTGATCTCAGAATTGATGGCGGAGGCTAGGCACGCCAAGGCATCCGCGTGTGTGTTCTGGTCGCGTGTTATTTGGTTCAGTTCGTGATGGTCAAATTTTGCCAGCAAGGAATTGGCCGTTTTCATGTAGGCCGCCATACGGTCGTTTCTTGCCGCGTACTCCCCCTTTAGCTAACTGATTACAATTTTGAATCACAAAACACAAGCAGACGCCGAGCGCAGAGAAGGTGCGCATTCCTCAGACCGGCTAGAAGGGCTTCGTATTCGGCTTCGTTATTTGATGCTTCGAAGCCAAGCTTGATGCCTGCTCAATACTATTACTGCGCGTCTGGAGACATGATTACAACTCCGGCGCCGCTGCCCCTTTGGTTAGATGATCCATCATAGTATAATTGCCAAATATCCCCGACATAAATTCTCCAGTTCGGCTTTGGTCGAACTTCAGCCTTTGGTTGAACTTCGTCAGGTTTGAGGTTGGCAAGCTCGCCGGTGAATTCGGCAACAAAGTCGGCCAACACTTGCCCCTTGATTGCGGTTTTAGGTAAAAACTGAATGTCGTATTGGCCGAGTTCAAGAGCCCATTTTGAAACACGTCCTGATGCTTCTGCACTCCGTAGTACTGATCGGAGGGGATAATCTGTTAGCACCCCAATGCTATGTCCTTGGAAGTAATGCATCAGTTTTCTTGCCGCCATGACTAGGGCTAAGATGAGTTTTTCGAGCGGAAGGTAGCGTGTTTCGGCGTCAACCATTGCCTTGCTCACATAATACACTGGCCGTTGCCCCCCCC